>MJUU01024998.1:31936-47791 GCA_002080025.1 Modiolus philippinarum
AAAAAAAAAAAAAAAATAATTCGGTTATTAATCTTGCTAATGATCTAAAAAATCTGTACTCACTTTTTCTCTTAAAAGTGTCAGATGCAAGGATACTCTCTCGTTTGTTTTTATCGATGGACTCATAATCGGATTCAGATAGTTTCACAATAAGAAAGTTATAATGTTTATAAGTATGAGCAAGGTATTTGGTCTTAAATCGTACTAGTATTGCCAAATATATATACAAGAGAGAACATTGCTGTCAATGTTTCTAATAAGTCCAATAATAGTTATTTACGATCATATTTGATAAAAATCAATTCAAAAATATCTCATTGACATGAAATATTTATTACACGATACGTTACATAATGCTATTGATTAAAAAAACTGAAAATGACAATCATTAATATCTTATGAACCGTCTGCTATATGTCACGTTCAATGTTTGTCCAAAATGATTTTCATTTTATTTGGTGCAAATTGTTTTTCTTGCTCTAGTACATTATTAATACTTGATGCAGAATGCATTCACATGTAAACATATATTTCGTCAAAAAATATCAAGTACAAGGATGGGCATTCATTGTTTTCGTTTGATAGATATTGCAATAAAATAAGTGATCAGAGATGTGTAAAAGGCATCAGGTAAATTTTGAGAATCAAGATATGCGGATATCATTTTACACAACAATTTTCGAAATGTGTACGTCAAAGAATCAAAACAAATGATAAAAGAATATTAACCATTGCAACTTTCAAGGTCACTTTTAGGAATATCTTCCTCATACAAAACTCTGTCCTTGCCGGATTTTGGCCTTACATTTAGGCCATATTGGTTATTTGTTCTCTATCAGTTTTTGAACAGGTCTTCCAAACGTTTAGATTTTATCTGCACTGAAGAGGGTGGCATAAGTTATCGAAATGCAGACACTAAATTCACAGTAAATTCGGTATTTAGTTATTTGTTACCAGTGGGTCGATGTCTATGCTGGTGGACTATTAGTCCCCGAGGGTATTCACCAGCCCAGTAGTCAGTGCTGACCCGAACGCCGATTCTATTTGGAACCCTTCAATATCTAATTTTTTGTAGATTTAGTTGAAACTTATGAGTATCTTCCTCACGCAAAGCCCTACCCTTAGCTGATTTGGGCTTTGCATATAGGTCATATTAGTTATTTGTTCTCTATCAGTCTTTGAACATTTTGAGTTAATGGTCTTCTAGACGTTTAAATTTTATCTGAGACATAAGTTGTCGAAATGCGTATATGCAGAAACTAAAATTCACACTAAATTCGGTATTTAGTTATTTATTGAAGCATTTCATATATCATATAAAGTATACAACAATGGCTATTTTGATTGTAAGTTGGTTACTTTACTGGCAGACAGTTGTTAAAATTGAACAATATGAATTGAGATCTCGTTTAAATGAGGTAGAAATGTTCTTTTTTGGATTGTTTAACATAAATGCATAATCATAAAAGTTATTTCCAATGAAAAAAAAAAACTATTATTTTTCATTCCTATATCTTGAATTGATATGAAACAAAGTAGTTGCCACAGGTGAACCTTTGATGCGCATACAATGCGCGAATCGACAAAAAAGATCATTTTAGTGTCTGTCTTTTAAAGGGAGATCCCAAAAAGGCCATCTTTAGATTTTGACCAAAATTTGTATACGGATTTCCAATATCCTTGTTAATTTATGTGCATTTTTTTTATGTCCGTTTACGTTTGCAGCGTTTATCCATAATAATACTTCAAACACGATCGAATTTTTATTTCCTATACATTGTTTCTGAGGTTTCTTTCAGGAATCAACTTTGTATATAACTGAACTGTCGACAAATCACTCTTAAAGAATACCAAATGTTAACCATCCTTATACTACACTTCATTTACTAATTAATACGTGTCTGAAAATCTTGAAATTTAACAAGGTAAAAAAAACTTAACTTAAAACATCCTCCTTTTTTTGCTCTAGACATTTACATGTATTTCACAGTGAGTACAAATCACTCACGAGCTAAATCCATTTTCTCCCAACTTAAAATCTTGAAAAAAGTGGATCCTGAAAAGGGCCAGCTGTAGAAATCAATTTTATATGGTTTATACGATGCATAATTATATATTAAATAATACTCCTAAATTTTGTTTCCGCCCATGTCCTTTGGGGGTGGCTAGATTTTTTTTCTATATTATCATAGTTTTGACTATCAGATAGAGTTTGTTTTAAAAAAATGTTTTATGAATATAAACCAACGAAAATTGTATATTCATGATATATCTGTACCAGAGAGCGATTGTTGCAGCATAAGATACATAGTATGTGAAAAGTAAGAAATACCGCAAATGTAAGAAATTATTTTTTTTTTTTACCGTGGCTGAGTCATCACACATCTTGTTAATTTAAGGAGATGACATAGGCACGGGGCCTAACCTCTACGCAATGTTGTCTATTGATGAGACACGGACAAGTTCGTAGTAGGATCGTAGCGTCTCAACACAATGTAAACAAGAACGGAAAGACCGGAAAAGGTAAGAAAAACTATAGTTTCCTCTACAAATGCAATAAAAGTAACACACTCATTCGGAGAAATGTCCTTTTATTGATTCAAAGACATTTTCAAAATAGTAAAACTGCTTGCTAATATCTTGTTTACTTTGCATAATGTATGTAAATCGCGAACACGTACAGTTTCCGAAGTCAATTTAAAGACTTAAATATTATATAAAGTAACAATTTTATACGTCTTATAGTCATATCGAAATGGTATTCAAATATATTTGTAAATGCATTTTGGTTTATACCATAAGTAGTCTATGCTCAATGTTTTTGAGTACAAGTAAAAAATGTGTTGATGCGTCCTAGTACAAGCCAGTAAATTTAAGGATGCAAACTGTTATCCTTTCAGATAATGGGAAAAAGAATAAGCAATTTAACAACAGGGAAAATCACATTCTTATTTTTGGAACTGTTTAATCATTGCATTTTTACAGTGCACCTTTGTATCAAATATTAGTTTGATTTAATGCATTGATGTGTAAAAGCTTCTAGATTATTGGTCCAAACCCGAATTAAAACTACTTCCATTTTGAGGAGACCTGATGTAGTTGAAACTTTGTCCGTCATTCATGACATGTAAGCTGATAAAGCTCCTAATAACACCATTTTTATATGCAAAATATTGCAAGCTGTCCCAGTAAAGAGTTTGGGATCGATGCATCTGCAGGTTCTCTCGCACATACTGTAACGACACTGTCAAAAGAGAAGGTCATTGCCAATCAAAAGTCAGTTGGGGATCGATGCATCTGCAGATTATCTCGCACATACTGTAACGACACTGTCAAAAGAGAAGGTCATTGCCAATCAAAAGTCAGTGGGGGATCGATGCATCTGCAGGTTATCTCGCACATACTGTAACGCCACTGTCAAAAGAGAAGGTCATTGCCAATCAAAAGTCAGTTGGGGATCGATGCATCTGCAGGTTATCTCGCACATACTGTAACGACACTGTCAAAAGAGAAGGTCATTGCCAATCAAAAGTCGGTTGGGCATCGATGCATCTGCAGGTTATCTCGCACATACTGTAACGACACTGTCAAAAGAGAAGGTCATTGCCAGTCAAAAGTCAGTTGGGGATCGATGCATCTGCAGGTTATCTCGCACATACTGTAACGACACTGTCAAAAGAGAAGGTCATTGCCAATCAAAAGTCAGTTGGGGATCGATGCATCTGCAGGTAATCTCGCACATACTGTAACGACACTGTCAAAAGAGAAGGTCATTGCCAATCAAAAGTCAGTTATTAGTTCCTTTGGTATGTCAGTTAGTGGGGTATCTTGTGATGTTCTCTGCTTGCATTTACAGCATTTTATTGCATGTACTACCTATGAAAGCTTATTTGGGATCACATTATGTGGTGCCACATAAAAAAATCAACACAAATCGTAAATACAAGATACAAATCGTTCCCACGATTTGACAAACTGTGGCCACGAATAAACAAATCGTTCCCACGATTTGACAAATCGTAGCCACGAGAAAGAAATCGTTCCCACGATTTGACAAATCGTGGCCACGAGAAAGAAATCGTTCCCACAATTTAACAAATTGTGGCCACGAATAAACAAATCGTTCCCACGATTTAACAATTAGTGGCCATGAATAAACAAATCGTTCCCACGATTTAACGATTTTATGTTGGACTTTCTCATCGATAACATTTTTAGAAAAAAGAAGTGAAACGGGGAATGTGTCAAAGAGACAACGACCCAAAGGGGAGTAATAACAACTCAAAGCCACTTTGGAGGACGACTGTTTCAATAGACGGTCGGCATCCCAATTGTGCACCTCTTCTGGCCGACCTTTTTTGTACTCCTATGAAGTTGATTTTTCTTGATGGGCTGATGCGAAAAAGGGCAAAAAATAACAAAATCTTTCAACTACAGCTTCCGAACATAGATGATGTTCTGTCATTGAACAATTCTCGTTTCGGTGTCTACCTTCATCTGATCTATCCAGATGAGTTAGACACTAAGCATACTACAAATACTCCCAAATTGGCTTCTATCTTGAACTTAATCTTGAAATTGACTTTGGAGGGAAACTTTACACTAAGCTTTATGACAAGCTAGATGATTTCATCTTTCCAATTGTCAATTTTCCTTTCCTGTCGAGTAACATTCCGTCTGCCCCCAGCGTTTGACGTACTATATATTTCACAACTTATACGTTATTCCCGGGCTTGTTAACAGTACTATGACTTTCGCTGCAGAGTCCAACGACTGACTACCAAATTTCTCAGTAAAAGATATGTTGTTTCGCAGTTGAAGTCGTCTTTGATAAAGTTCTTTGGTCGTCACCATAAGCTGATAGATCGTGACTGAAAATTTATTTCCGATATGAAATCAGGAATTTTTCCGGAGTCTAAGTCGTTTCACATTTACTCGATTGTGACTATTGTACCTGGTGTGACTTTTTGTTTATGGGCAACATGGCGGGTAGCTAATTAGCTGCTAACTTCGCTTACTCAATTACTTAGAAGTACTCTTTTTGGGTCTGTGTTGCTCAATTTGATCATACAATTGTGTGTCTGTGTTTAATGTAGTCTCTATTTTGTTGCCAGTACTGATTTTGTCTTTGTCTTGTGGATTTCATGAGTCCCGGATTGTCCTTCGGTATTATTCTTCCCTTTGTTTAATTTTTTACTTATATGTTCAGTTGGGTCCGACTCCTCCGTTTTTGTCTTGTACCAGCTGCATCCGTAGTTATTGTACTTGTCCTATCAAAGCACAACTACATTTAAGTTTGAAACGAAAGAAACGACTCCATGTAGACTTATATTAATTGAAATGTATAAAAATTGTATTCAAAAGAGACAAAAATTACCACAAGCTGTATTCTGTGTATTATTCTTCGGTATGTACACGTAGTCAAACAAGCATCAAAATACTCATATGTTATGCAAGGTAAACTCGAATACTAGTGTCGGTTGAATAATCTTTCATGCACAGCCATTTTAGTCTCATAGTTGACTTCCGAATGGATATTTTTGATTTTGCACAAGGTTTGTTAAATTTCGATAAAATGCAGATTTTTGTAATAGATTTGGAAACTCCGAGCAAATAAAGGCGTATTTGGGACGCTCCGAGCCTAATCTTGACGTAAAGGTTATGCCCCGTGATAGGTACTCCTGTAACAATTTATTTTATGCCTACTCAAATGCAGTCCCATGGGATACAATATTTACGATATTATATCTGCGAGATAGAAATGTCACATAAATAATGCCCAAAGGATCATCTTTACATATGAAAATAGTATCCAGAGATAGAATATAAGTGATATTTTATCCTCACGAAATAAATCTCATAAAGATAATATCCACTAGGGACACTTTTCTTTGGGACAAAATTTATTTTTTACACTCCAACGAAGAATTTTGTAAGAAAAGTCTTATGATTTATCAATTACAAAATGATGACTTGGTGCATGAAAACGCACGCTAAGTGTCGTATTTAAATCAAAACTCATACTTTTAGACTGCAAAGTTTCAAATAGATTCATGAATGCAAGTAGGTGCACGGCAATTTCAACTTTTACTTATTTTTGCAGTTTTTTTTTTAATTTTCGTTGTAGTTACATGTAAACTCAATTAGTGGTCAAAGCGCCGCAACTCCAAATAATATTGAACCAGTTTTTCCTTAGCTCTCAATAAAACTGGTAAATGCGAAAAAAAAACGGAAGTGGAAAAAATGCAATTTTTGAATGATGTTATTTTATCCTTAATCTAAATGTTTGGAGGATTAAAAGTTTAATTTCCTATTATTGAAGCAGTTAACTATCATTCGCCAACCCAGTAGCCAGTACTTCGGTGCTGGCCCAAAAACCGATTTTATTTAAAAATTTGCAATATCTAAATTTTAGAAAAGTTTGTTTAAACCTAAGGAGTATCTCAATCTTGCATAGCTCTGTCCTTAGCTGATTTTGGCTTTCCTATTTAGATCCTATTGGTAATTTGTTCTCTATCAGCGTTGTTTACACATATTTTGGATCATGGATTACCGAATGTTTTGATTTGAGTTGCACTGATGAGACATAAGTTGTCGAAATGCGCATATGCAGAACCTAAATTCACAGTAACTTCGGAATTTTCTTAGTTGTTACCACTGGGCCGATGCCACTGCTGGTCGACTTTTAGTCCCTGAGGGTATTTACCAACCAAATAGCCAGTACTTCGGTGCTGGCCCGAAAACCGACTTTATTTATAAATTTGCAATATTTTAATTTAAGAAAAGTTTGTTTAAACCTTAGGAGTATCTCCCTCTTGCATAGCTCTGTCCTGATCTGCACTGATGAGACATAAGTTGTCGAAATGCGCATATGCAGAACCTAAATTCACATTAACCTCGTTATTTTGTTATTTATTACCACTGGGCCGATGCCACTGCTGGTGGAGGATATTCACCAACCCAGCAGACAGTACTTTGGTGCTGGCCCGAAAACCCGAGTTTATTTTAAAATTTGCAATATCTAAATTTTAGAAAATTTTGTTTAAAACTAAGGAGTATCTCCCTCTTGCATAGCTCTGTCCTTAGCTGATTTTGGCTTTCCTATTTAGATCCTATTAGCAATTTGTTCTCTATCAGCGTTTACACATATTTCGGTTCATGGATTTCTAAATGTTTTGATTTGATCTGCACTGATGAGACATAAGTTGTCGAAATGCGCATATGCAGAACCTAAATTTACAGTAACTTCGGTATTTTGTTATTAGCTACCACTGGGCCGATGTCACTGCTGGTGGACTTTTAGTCCCTGAGGGTTTTTACCAACCAAGTAGCCAGTACTTCGGTGCTGGCCCGAAAACCGATTTTATTTAAAAATTTGCAATATCTAAATTTAAGAAATTTTTGTTTAAACCTTAGGAGTATCTCTCTCTTGCATAGCTCTGTCCTGATCTGCACTGATGAGTTGTCGAAATGCGCATATGCAGAACCTAAATTCGCAGAAACTTCGATATTTCCTTGATTGCTCCGTTATGTTTATCGAATGCGAACATTCAATTTTTTCGTTGGAGTTCCTAGATAACAGGTATACAAATTTACAAGGGAGACAATTTTTGTGTACTACTTCCCGCCCTGCAGAAAAAAACGATGTGTAAACGATGAATTACACTTTGAGATTTTATTTTATTTACAGTAAAACAGCATTGTGTATGAACCGTCGCTGGTTAAAATATACATAAATAACAGTAAGAGTTAACAAATCAGACAAAGCGATTGCAGACATCGGAATTTTTTTTTTGCACGAGATGAGGGTCGATGTGAGAAAAGCCTCCCACGAAAGGGCGAGATAGACTGACTTAACCAGCCTCAAATCACGAGATTTCTCTATCCTATAGGCGAGGAATATTTATCCATATTATCCATAAATTTGAAATATTATAGGTTGTCAAATTTGGAGAATTAAAAACTCAGCGAATGGAAAGATAGCATAATGGCAATATATTGTAATGTGCGGGCGAGTGGTCTCCTGTATACGTTCCTTTTCTTTTTGCCATTTTTAAATTAGAAAGTCATCAGGTTGTAATATTGTATTGATGTTGAGTATATGCAAATTAATCAGTCCAATAAATTTAGAAATACATAAAATAACAGCAAGATGTTGGCCCTCCTTTCTTCCCGAAAAATATAATTACTGTAATTGTTAAGATTCAATATAAGGCGGGTCGTCGGTGTGGTGGGATATCGCATATAAATATACTTTTTATTTCATTCTGTATAAATGACAAGGTTCCAAATTGAGAATATTTATGAAAAACTTTAGGAAATCAAAGCGGAAGTTAACTATCGCCATTACTGTCTAAATATCAGTCGCTTATATCTTTTTAAGCTTCCAAAAATCTGCTTACTTACAATTACAGTAACGTTAAATTAAAATCATGATACACTTATTTTAGACATCAGTTGTTCAAAAATATCTTCCTAGGTTAATACGTTTTCAAATCTATTAATTTGTCTTTTACAAGTATATAGTTTTTACTATATGTTGCTTTTTGGTTTCGGGGTTGGTACTTTTTTGACTATGTTGCCTCTTCAAGAGTCAGATGCGATATGTCATCTTTCTTCGCTTCCCGCCTTATATACTGTCAGAAACTGGCCCGCAAATTCATACTCGGCCGGCAGCTAGCAAAAATTCGCTTATTCAATCTTTAAAATACACACCCCCCTTGCCTATCAGGGTTAAAAGCAATTGCAATAAGATTAGAAAAATATAAACTCTATTTCAAATTTGACCGTCTTAAAACTTTCAAAAATAGAAAGCCGGCAACTATTTATTCAGCCGTCAACTAAGTGTGTAAGTACGTCACCAAAGTCCTACGCTCTAAAATGTAGTTCTAAGTAGTTCTACAATGTTAAGTAAAATATACTTATTAAAACAGAGCTTCGGAGGGCCAACTGTATTCCCAGATATCTTACAATAATTAAAATTGTTACTATTTGTCTGATAATACAAAAATCATTCACTTTAGTAAACCGGAAGTTAAAAGATAAACAATGCTGACGGGAAAATGAAAGTTTTAGAAAGATGTAATTTCATAAATTTCTCACTTATTTTGAAACGAAAACTTTTATTTAAGAAAGTTACAGGTAACTGAACACCTACATGTATGAAGTTGAACGTTTACATCTAAAAAGAGCAAATTGCTCGAGATATTACAAAAATCGTGCTGTAATATTGGAATGTCCAAGTTCAAAAATTAGCGCTGTGAAACTTTATCTTATGAATGTAAATTCTACATCTCATATGAAATCGATACATCTCTCATTAATCCACAATTTATGAAGTTATGGTTAGTAAACCCATCAAAGCTAAAACTTAAAAAATTGTCTTTAAAAAATTACACAATTCTCTTTTGTCTTAGAAAAACTTATAAAAAATTATGCACTGCCAAAAATGGTTGTAACAACTATGACTTATTAAACTATACCAATCATATTACATGCTGCCCTCCCAAGTCCTGAATTCTCCCTTGGCAATAAACGAAAGGGTGAAGTCAGGACTGATCATAGGCACACAATGAAATTAAGTTTTAACATCATGCAGAAATCAATAAACTTTGTTAATGTCACAAAAGTAAAATATTATGTCATTCTTTCAATGCTGAATTTTTCATCGCAATATATAAGCAATAGAAATAAAGTTTTAAAGTCACAATAAAAATTCCGTTATAAGTCCGTTATGATTTTTCTGATGATGTTGGCTCCTGATCCAGGTGAAGGCGTAAGGGTACATGCGAAATTCTGTCAAGAACTCCAGAAGACTCAGTTGTAGTGTCTGCCCCGTTACGAGCGGCCTGAAAGATCTTTAACCATTTCTCTGCCTGTTCCTCTTTGATGTTGCCCAAGTAGATGTCTTTCAGAAGGTTATAATTGGAGACTCTAATCTTAGCGGCCGGATTCTTTTCAGTCTTGCCTACGGCGGTACGCGGTAATGCGAGGAAGGAGTATCGGTCAAGGAGTTCTCCAATGTCTGTTATCATACAAACGCCTCTAGTAACTTCCATTGACATGGCGGTATAGGTCCATGCTGTTAGTTTCTCGTCTTCTCCCATGCTCTTCCATCCTTGTGGTGGCCAGTATATACTGTGGCCACCTTGTCTAACAATTTCTACTTTGCTGACCTCGGACCACTCTCTTCTCGCTGGAGGCATCAGCGGCATAACTCCCGTCACTAAGAGGTTCTTTGCTCTTTCTGTTATGCGACAAACTCCCCAGCTGATGTGACTAAGACTTCTTCTTGCTCATGCTCTGTTGTTGGTTCCTCAACTTGAGATTGCGTTTCTGGTTCCACTTGCTTCTCCGATACCGGTTCTTTATACCATCATGTTGCTCCAGTATTTTGTTCACATTTAGTGTTTCCTTCGGACTTTCCTTCCTTGTTGCTTCTGGTTCCCTGATTTCTACATCATCTTCCACACCCAGTTCATCTGCCAGACAAGCTAACTTTCTTTTCTTTGTGGCCACGGAAAACATGACAATCTGTCGGTATATCCGGTCTATGTATCTTTCTGGGATACCAAGCTCCTTGCTGACTGCCTTACAAAGTCCATCTGTGTCCTTTATCAATTATGAAATCAGTTGGTATCACTCTTCCTGGCTTACACATTTGTAGGCGCCTAAGCAAGCTGTCGGATGATTTCCTATCCTTAAAGATCTCTTTACTAATAATCGCTTTATACCATACATCCCCTACTGTGGCTCCATCATCTATCAAGTATGCTGTATGTGCATTGGATGATAGCTCCAGGCTTACAATACTCATTTTTGTGTGTGGAAGGCTTGGTTTACTTGGGCTGTACGATCTACACGGTGTATTTTCTCTTGACTTTACTAGTTCACATCCATGTTTCCATTGATCCCTGGTTCTCGATGGTCTCTTAACTCTATCCAGCCAGTGGCCCATGATGGCTCTCGTCTGTAGGGCAGGAGTGCTCTCATAATCTGTTGGCTTACAAATCTTTAAATAATCTTCTGGTCGTAGGGCCATCCAGAAACCGTTACTCTCTGAGAAGAATTCTCCCTTTTTCGTTTCCTCTGTGATGTATTGGTGTCTTTTCTGTACATGCTTAAGCAGTTCTGTAATGGTACGGTAGGTGTTTTCATCTTCGAAACACCAGGGACAGAATGCTTGGATGAAGCAGTGTGGTTCTTCAGCTCCATATGGGTGGAGAATGTTTCAGGGCACAGCCAACATTTCTGGAAAGACAGAAGAATGGTTCTTTTGAGTTACTACATCAATTATTTTTACTGCTGGAATTTAGTTATCTTTATGCATTTCGCTTGCAATATACCACCACCTTGTTGAATTTCCAATTTAAGTGCCAAATAAATTCATACATTTTGTAGGAAGGCCATCATCCTGTGATTGCGAACTCGAACTCCATTCAAAACTAAATAATTAACAACAACAAATTTCCTGTATAATTAATTTAGACTTCCATTCTTCAATTAGTCGGAATCCTGCATTTTCCGACCAAGTGATTTGACCGCTAGGTGATCAGGCCAGCCTCGAATTCCTAAACTGCAGCGCTGCACTATTCATTTTCTTCTACATGGTTGGAAGCTGGAAAACTTTCATCAACATTTTGATCAGTTCGCTGTTCGCTTCGTTCAATAAAACGTGTTGTCCATGATGGTAAATTCATTCCACGGTACGGAGCTAGTTTATCTATGTGATGGACCCTGGATGGCTGTCGAATAGACCTCTTGACTCGGTAAGTCACATCATTTATTTTTCTCTCAATAATATAAGGACCTTTCCATGGCGATGTTAATTTGGTACAAACCCCCTTTTCTTGCTGGCTCAAATAACCATACAGGTTGTTCTACTTTAAACGAACGTTTCTTTGCTTTTAAGTCGTAATGCCTTTTCTGAAAACTTGAAGACTTTTTAAGAGATTCCCTAGTAATATAATGATTTTCTTGAATTTCTTTTTCAGATTGCTTATATATTGGTCTGCATCCGAAACCGGCAGGCCTGAGGATAGTTCCTGTGGAATGCTGATTACTGCTTGAAGTGGCAAAGTGATTTCTCGACCAAATACCCTGGCGTTTGGTGTCTTTGATGTGCTCTTATGGACAGAGGACCTATACGCCATTATGACCTGTTGTAAATATTTGTCCCATAAATTTTGATGCTTATCACAATACATTGTCAACATAGTCATTAGTGTTCTGTTATATCTCTCCACCGCGCCGTTCGATTGTGGCCTGTAACTGGTCGTTCTCATTTTCTTGATTCCTAAAAGATCACATATTTTCCTGAAAAGTTCAGACTCAAAGTCCCTCTTTCTGTATGAAATTGAAGTGGTGCCCCAAACCTGCAAATGAAGTTGTCAATCAAGGCGCTTGCCACTGTTGCAAGTGGGAAGGAATGGCTACCGCCTCTGTCCATTTTGTAAAGGTGTAATAATGACAAAGATGTACCGGTTATTTTGTGTGGTTAGTGGTAATGGGCGAAGGATGTCCACTGCTACCCTTTCCATAGGTTCTCCTGCTTGATACGACATTAATGGTGCTTTGTTGTTTTCATTCTTGGGCTTACAGGCAAAACATCTGTCACATTCCCTACAATAATTCTGTACTAATTCTGTTATATTCGGCCATTAAAAATTTTCCTTTATCCTTGCCACAGTTCTCTCAATTCCAAGATGACCAGCAGTTGGCAAGTCATGGCAATAATGAAGGACTTCTAGTCTCTTGGTTGATGCCACAACAAGTTGTAGTTTGGACCCATTATGTTCCGCAAATTCCCATCTTCTGTATAACATGTTGTTCTTTATTTCCAACCTGTCCCATTGAGCCCATAAAGTCTTCAATAAGGCACACCTTGCCGATATGCTTTCCCAAGTAGGTCTTTCTTTGTTACTTTTTTGCAATCATTATTGGTCCTATGTTCTCATCAAATAGCTGTTCTTGTCTAATACTAGATGGTTCCCATCTTTCAAGTAGTTGGCTGTTCTTCACTTCTTGAATATTACTTCTTGTAATGGCCCACATTTTTCCTGCTGTAAGCCCAGGATTAGGTAGAATTTCTGTGCCTAAGTCCTCATGCAGTGCATCCCTGTCAATATTGCCAGCTGCTTCTGTCTTTTTTTCATTTTTCTTACGATCAATCTCACCCAAGCCATTGACAATTTCACCTCCCTTTTTATCTTTGGATGGGCGTTCAACAAGGTGGTCAATTTTGTCATGATCTAATTCACTGTCATCAGTACTAAGGCAATCTTGTCTTCGGCAGACTTTACATGGTGCTCGGCTCAAATCGTCAGCATTGTTGTGTTTCTTTCCGCTGCGGTGGGACACTCTCATGTTGTATGTGCCCAGAATCTGCAATCATCTTGCAACTTGTCCATAAGGGTTTTTCAGGCTTTGAAGCCAACTTACAGCAGCATTATCAGTCCTCAAACGTATTTTCTGTCCATAAAGGTAGTGATGGAAAGTTTTGAGTGCTATTACAACGGATAGAAGCTCTTTTCTGGTCGTGCAGTACGATTCCTCATGCTTATTTAGCGCCCTGCTCATGTAGGCGATTACACGTTCTTGTCCGTCTATTTGGTGTGACAAAATTGCACTAACAGCAGCATCACTGGCGTCCGTGTCAAGAATAAATTCTTTTCCATTTTGTGGGTAGGTTAGTACTAGTGAGCTGGTTAAAGCTTGTTTGAGTCGTTGGAAGGCTCGGGAACAATCATCAGTCCAGTTCAGCTTTTTCCTTTACATGCTTTGTGCAAGGGTCTTGCGATATCAGCAAACCCTTCTACATGTCTTCTGTAGTATCCACATAGACCCAGGAAGCTTTTCATCTGCTTTACATTCTTTGGTATGGCCCACTTCTGTATCGCTGCAATCTTGTCTGGGTCAGTGCTTATGCTATCTGCAGACACAACATGTCCAAGGAACTTTACTGATTTCTGGAATAGGATGCATTTGGATGGTTTCAGCTTAAGATTTGCTTCTCTTAGTCTGGTGAAAACGTGTGCCAGTCTTGGTCTACTGTTAGCGCCGGGACAATGATATCATCCATGTAGAGGAGACTTTCAGACCATTGCAGACCTCTCAAGACATCTTCCACCAGACGCTCGAAAACAGATGTAGCCAAACCAAATGGGGTGACTGTAAATTGGTATAATCCCTGGCTTGTCGAAAATGCAGTTTTATTTCTGTCTCGTGGGTCAAGGCCAATTTGGAAAAATCCTTGGTTAAGATCTAGACAGCTATACCAATTTGAACCATTTAGGGAGTCCAGACATTCATTAACTCGAGGTAGTGGGTATGCGTCATGAATTATGACTTTGTTGAGCGCCCTGTAGTCAATACAAAATTGAGTCGAGTCATCTTTCTTTGTCACAAGTACAACAGGCGATGACCATGGACTGTTTGAAGGTTCAATAACACCCCTGTTCAAAAGCTTTGTTATCTCTTTCTCTATCTCCCTCTTCCCAAGTGGTAATCTTCTAGGTGACTGTCGTATTGGGGATGCTTTACCTGTGTTAATTCGATGTTGTACCCTGTCTATCCGGCCTCAGTCATCAGTTGATTTTGAAAAGACATCTTGGTATTGGATGAGAAGCTTTGCAAGTTTTGGTTGGTCGTCATCTGACAGGTGTTGTATACTGCGATGGTACAAGTCTTGGAGGTGTTCTGGTATAAGTGGAGCATCCCTAACATCAGCCTGCATTCTACTGCATTGGACTACTACTGGTAAGTCCAGTTCATAGTAGGTCTCACATTCCTAAGCATTTCTTTGCCTGTACTGTTACTGGTGTTTTCCCAAAATTTGTGATCTGTACTTTGATTTCCTGGTCGTGGGGATCTACAATTCCTCTATTAATGTAGACTCTGTCGTCAGTTTTTGTGTCTCTGTCAATTAGTCCCCATTGTCCTAGATGTTCATTGCCTTGGACTGTTACTGGTATAAACATTCTGCAATTCTCTGGAATTGTAATTGTATCCTTAGAAATGACTCTGGACTTCACATTGGCCTGACCCCCAATCCAGCATTTTATTTCTCCTCCATCAGTGACGAGGGATTGTCTTCTATAATCAATCTTGTTTACGTTTTCCAGTAAGAAATCTTGACCTAAAATAACGTCTATGTCTATGGTGCATACCAAAAACGTAAGGTTATAGGGGGTGCTCCAAAAATGGAGTTCACACTGTAAAACGCCATGAAGCTCCAATTCCTTCCCATTTACATCATATACTTTATAATCTGCATTTTGCATAAATTCATATACATTCAAAGTCTCTGTAACTGTTTTGTAGACATTATAACTCATTAAAGTTGAAGTTGACCCCTTGTCGATTAAAACATCAATGGGCAAAGTTTCAATATATCCCCCAGTGTAAAGTCCATTGTCATAAATTCCACCATTGTTCCCCATTTGTCCACTTCTTAATCAGCTACGAGGGTCAATGAAAAGTAAAGCATCATCAATTTTCAAAAATGCTGATGTGGCCAGTTACTTGTCCTCCATTCATGACAAATATGTCGTCGTTACTGCCGATAAGACCCCAAATAATATCATTTTTATTTGCAAAAATCATTATATAAATTGTTTAAAGAAAGAACTTGGCATTGATAATTCCAACGGCAATCCAACTTACGCAGCTACTGCTCTGTCAAAGGAGGAGATATTACAGAACCATAAATCTGTTTTGCTTTCCTTCGGAATTTCCACCAAGGATGAAGACACAGATCTCCCCTCTTTGTACTAGGTACCTAAGTTACATAAATGCCCATACAAAGTGCGATACATCGCTGGATCTGCCAAATGCTCTACAAAACCTATATCTAAA
>MJUU01025006.1:8740-25795 GCA_002080025.1 Modiolus philippinarum
GAGGAGAACAACGAAAGTCCAATATGACATGAGACCCGGTCTATCAGATTCGATTAAAGATTGAAGCTACTTGGATTCTTCAGTTCTCGAAACCGTTCAAGCGCAGGGACGGTAAGTGCCACAGCCAGTTCGTATTATTTGTGTAAGCATGCACTCACATGCACTATGCATTCTATACCTGATTTATAATCCTTATTTCCACAGTGATTTTCTAACTACACGCCTTGGGATGTAGGTCAAGCAGAGATGTTATGAAATGCTGACCACGTGACACATTTTCACATTAAATCAGATCTAAATATTTTTTTAGAAAAAAACCATAACCCCCCCTCTTTCAAGTTAAATGGTCGGTCCCTTATGACGGGACATCGGGACGAGACCCTCTTTCGCCCTCCCCAAATACTGGGTTCCATATCAGAAGGAGGAGAACAACGAAAGTCCAATATGACATGAGACCCGGTCTATCAGATTCGATTAAAGATTGAAGCTACTTGGATTCTTCAGTTCTCGAAACCGTTCAAGCGCAGGGACGGTAAGTGCCACAGCCAGTTCGTATTATTTGTGTAAGCATGCACTCACATGCACTATGCATTCTATACCTGATTTATAATCCTTATTTTCACAGTGATTTTCTAACTACACGCCTTGGGATGTAGGTCAAGCAGAGATGTTATGAAATGCTGACCACGTGACATAAAGGGTGGAATTGGACAAAATGGAAATTATGTTTGTCGACATTTTCTTCAAATATAAATTGCACTTATCGATAAAAATGCTAAATGGAAGCACGATAATTTGAAGAAAACTGCACATTAATTAAGAAAAATATTTTTTCCAGCAACACATGTCGATCTCTATGAACGACGAAATATTTACATAGGGTCTCTATGTTAAATTTTGAGGTCCACGACGGGGATATTTTGCAACGCGAACAAAGAAAATTACTATATAAGAGATAATTAATTATCAAATAGAGTTGTGCCTGTGACACTTTTAGGTGCGAATGGATATCAGATTCGCGGGTCATGGGAGGATTCGATCTCGACAGGGACTATATATAGCTATATATAGTCCCTGATCTCGACTGTCTATATTCACCTTCACCAGTAAAAAGTTGCGAAATATCGCCGTTTTAGACTTATAGTTTAAAAAGAATATTCAATTTAACTTATCTCTAGAGCAAGCATTTTTATTTTCATATAACTGGACGTGTACTAGGTTTCAAAATTGAAAAAAAATCATGAAATTTGGTATCAAAAATAAATAATTTGATAAGCAGTTAAAACAACAAAACCTCAGTCTTATAAATAGCTAAATACCGAAGTTACTGTGATCATAAATGATCAAAACAATTCAGTGTTTTAAAACTTATACTTCATCGTATCCTTTCCAAGGAGTTTTAGAATTCGTGAAGTTAAAAATTTCATGGATTTTAGCATTTAAGAGGTTTGAAAAGTATAATTTTAAGTTTACGGTTTAAACTCACTCTTTAAAAATGACAAAAACAATAAAGTATTTTGAAAATTTTACTTCATGATATCCTCTCGAAAGAGTATGATATGTTGCGAAATAAAAAAATTATGAAATTTTCCATAGATTAGACAGAAAAGTTAGATTTTTTAATCAGTGGTTTAAACTCAGTCTTTAAAATGACAAAAACAATTCAGTGTTTTGAAAATTTTACACCATAATATCCTTTGGGAGGAGTTTTATAATTCGCGAAGCAAAAACTTGATGAATTTTAGCATTAAAAAGATATGAAAAGTAAAATATTTAGTCGACGGTTTATACTAACTCTTTAAAAATGTCAAAAAAGGTTAAGTGTTTTGAAAATTTTTCTTCATTATATCCTTTGGAAGAAGATTGATATGTTGCGAAATACAAAAATCATCAAATTTAGCATAGAATAGGTCAAGAAAAGTAAGATTTTGAAACAGCGGTTTAAACTCAGTCTATAAAAATGACGAGAAAAAAATCAGTGTTTTGAAAATTTTACATCATAGCTAGTTTACATCACAGACTAAAAATTTCTATTACAATTCACAAATTCTACTCTTAAATTAAATTCTTGATTAAATGTATTAAATAGATCAACGTATTTTGTACGTTGTTCTGAAATATAATATGATTTATGTAGAGAGAAACTTAATGTCAATAATCGTTAAAATATAGTTGAACCAGAAAAATTCTTTATCCCAAATCTCGTAGTTTTTTTGTGAACACAGACCCCTCACAAATGTTGCATTTAACTTGCAAAACTGCAAAATATACAAAGAATTTTTAAGACGTATCAAATACAAATGGCACGTTTTTTAATGTTTTGGGGCTTTGCTGGTTTATTTATTTTTTTTGCGTGATCCTTCAGCTTAAGTTTCAATGACCAATGATAAAAGTCTTTTTGCGGGGCATGTTTGCAGGGACAATGACAAGTATCTTATTTCAAGGGAATAAAAACAAGCCATATACCTCCCGATATTAACCAGACATACAAGTAACATCTTTGTCTATTTATCAAACTGATATTCAATAGCCCAGTAGACATGAAAACTTAACATTGCGATTTTTAGGAATTTCCTGTTTTTATAAAAATTATAATTCTTTACAAAATACCGAGCATTGTAGTCAGTGAATGTTATTGATACTGGATTTAGCCTCCTGTTTTGATTTTTTTTGTAATTAGTACATCCTGAGTCTTTCTTACTTATTTACGATCATGGCTTTCTATATTATTGGGTTCTATTGCTGATGATGAGAGTTTACGTTTACTCCTTGGAACACATGTACAGCATAACACAATTTACCGTTTATTATGCAACTTGGGTGTAAATGTATTTTGAAACGACTGGGTCGATGCCATTGCTGATCCACGAGGGTGTTCACCCGCCCATTGTGTAAATTGGGTATTCACACTATCGGCCAAGTGCGAATCGAGCCAGGAATTCTTACTGTAAATAGCGATGTTATATTACTGTTACCTAGTGAATTATGGGAATATGAGCTCGTTTATCTTTTGAAAACAATAATATAATCACATTAGAAGTTAGTTCTTATTTTATGATATCATTTTTTAAGTAAAACTGGTCTAAAAAGGCAAAATATCACGTTTGTTTACTTTTTAAATGTGTTTTTAAATGGTCTTATGCTATCCATTATTAATAAACTGTGAATCATTATTACCGCTTATTGCTATTAAATAACTGAAGGAACCGACTCATTATTGTAGTTAACAAGATCTATACATTTTACATAAAATATACAATTCCACACAGTACGTTGGTTTTTAACCACTTTAACCATATATAACTAGTTTGTTACAGGGAGATTACAGACCGAATGGACCAAAACTGAACTCGCTCTTGATTTATAACGAGTAGTAACTTGTAGACTCACATTCCGAATTTCAGATGAATCTCTGCAACGATTAAGAAGAAAGTCCTGAAAATTTGTATTTCACCAACATTTTATAAGTCCAAGATTTCAAACTCCGTCATAAATACATTGACCGGAACAATATGTGACTCATGGTACACATAATATACCAAATGTTATACGAATATCTGCAAACATTTTGAAAAAAAAATAGAATTGACTGATAGACGAACGTACGAACGGAAGGAGGACCTTTCGGCTGTCGGAGGAAAAGGGCTAACAGACTGATATTGTATCATATAGCCGTTTTATTTCAGAATCGATTTTGTATATTGTAGAGCTATAAATAATTCCAATGTATATCCATCGATGCATTGAACCTTATTTAGTGATATTATCTAAATCGAAAAATATGGGTAATCGAAACGTCATTAGCCTTTAAAAAATTAATTTTTCCTTCTTTTCAAATACAAGCTCTTTTGACTTTTAGCTAGTAAGATTTTAAAGTAGGTATTAATTGAAAAGTTCCAAAGTGGTTACATATAAAGGGGTTCCGATGTACTTTGTGTCACCTAGCTTTTTTGGTTAATTTTGGTTAAAGTCGGCACGAAGTTAACAAAGAGGGGAAAAAATGAAGTTCAATGTTCAATGATGTCCAATCCCAGGACGACCTGGTATAATTCGCGAACGTCTGTTTTGTAAAGATCTTCAGATGCTCATTTAACATTAACAATTGTGTGCTTTACTTAAAAAATTGATAACCATAGGTAAAACATCCACTTTCTTTACACAAATAATTGTTTTATATAAATAAGATGCGTTGTGGAAAAAGATTGATTGCGCGTGGATGTAGCACCATAATGGCTGTATTTTGGCTTTATTGAGAATATATACATCTAAAACTAGCCCCTTATAAAATTTCAACTTACCTTGTGCATTACTTCATTTAGTTCTGCACGATTTTTCGCTGTTTTCATAGCCAGTTGAAAAACGTATTGCTGTGGATTCGATTGGGATTTAGATATCTGGGATGTTTACTACACGAGTACTAAATTGATTAAAAATGATAACTGGCGTCGTTTATATTATTTTAATACACAGAAATACGTAAAATATGAAATAATTGCATTTTCGTCTGTAATTTGACGAATTTACAGAAATAATTTTTGCCTTATTGGTAATAATTTTTTTTAGTCGATTCGCACTTGGCTTATAGTGTATTCATGTATTTTGAATTTCACGGTAACAAATTGTTGATTTCAATTGATAGGAAAGAATTACCCTGGAGCCCTGTAATACATATAAAAACCGTTCAACTTTGATCATCGATAAATATGTCCCACCATAGGCTTGCGTTTTGATTTTTTTTTGCGCAATTAAAGAATTGTTTCAGTGAAAAGCAATTAACTCAAAGCCCCGTATAGGTAAATTTATACGTGCAGTAAACGTACTTGCGACCTTTCTTTCAAATCTGGTAAACCAGACGAATCGTTTCAAATGGTAATGTGCATTGTTTCAAAATTTTTAAAAAAGTACTCCGTAGACACCAAATTGAATCACATTACATCGCAAGTCAATGAAGCCACACAAAAAAAAACTGAATTTCCAATGTCGCAACCTGTACAGATGTCAAAAGAGCATAAAAAACAAGTTAGTCAGACCATACGTTAAAAAATCAGTGTGTGTTCCTCATTGGAAAATAAGACATTATTAGGATCGTAATGGTACAACATGTAGTTGTTAGTTTATCATAAATATTATACATACTACCCAGGATGGTCATTATTTATAAACAGAACAACAGGTAACAAGTTAAAACTTTTACATCCATGGAGTTACATACAACAGAAACTAGACGTGCAAGACACAGTCATTCAATTAACAACATCACAGAATACCAATACAGCTTCCATACAAGAACTATATAACCTATCAGTCACCAAACAGATCTTTCAACATCATAATTTTTGCTGGCTATGTGACGGATGTTATGCGTGGAGCAGATCATGCTTACCCTTCCGGAGCACCTGATGATACCTCAGTTTTTGTTGTCTTCACGTGACACAGCATCAGTCTTCACGTGACACAGCATCAGTCTTCACGTGACACATCATCAGCGTGTTGGATTTATCCTTTGCTGATTAACGAGAGAAAAAGAAGTTCTGAAATTAACATTCTTTAAAAAAAAAAAAGGTATACAGGATATCCAGTTTATATAAATGTGTTGCAATCTGATCCGATTAATTGATTGGTGACATTTGCGTTTTATCGAAATTCTTGAATTTTTACTTTGGTTAAAGGCTTTATCTTATTTTTTTTATGCCTGGTGGAGTATTGGAGATTCGGATTTCACTTTTTAATGGTATTTGCCAAACGTTATTTGCATTTTACCCTCTCGAGCTTCTTTTCGCTAAATTTGTCCAAAGGTTCCTGCTACAATGTTGAAAGTAAGTCAGCGGGATTACCAATCAATACTGAAACATACAAGTTTTGCTAAAGAAACACTCGTTGTCGTACCAAGCTCAGCGTACTCGTACCAAATTTTCACCAATTAAAAAAATGAAGACCAACAAAAAAAGCTTAATTAAAACATACAACTCACTACAAGGGAAAGCAGCATACCTAATTTCAAATAAATAGAAAAAAGAAGGGAAACGGAGAATGTGTCAAAGAGATAACGACCCAAAGGGAAAATCCTTTCAGGCAGGGAGGATAATTTTTGTGACAAATTAATCCCTTCAGGCAGAGAGGGTAATTTTTGTAACAAAAATGTCGGGCGGATAGATAAGTTTATTCCAATATTTCCCTTACTCGTCGAGTGATTGTATATATCAAAAAAACTGTATAAGCCCCTTCTTACGGGGTCTACATTTCACAACTTGTTCGATATGCACGAGTATGTAGTGATGTTTCTGACTTCAACGAGCGAAATCTTTGTCTCACTGAAAAACCTCTGCATCAAGGGTTTAGATATCATAAATTGATAAAAACATTCTCTAAATTCTATTACAGATACATTGACTTATTAAGAAAATTTGGTTCTACATGCAGGGCTCATATACATCAGGGCATTTCACATCCAAACTTCTATGGCAATATCATTTACAAAGCGCATAAATTCAAAACTTGTCCTTCAAAACTTATTAATCCGTTGAACAAACTTATTCATAAAGGATATAAATACAGCATTGTTGTTAAATCGTTACTTCTGGTTTTTGTTGGCAAAAATATTGATCATCTCCTAAATGCTTTACACCATAACTAGATTTAAACAATTTTTCATATTGGCAGTATTTGGCATTGCACAATATCATGTTCTTCTTTCATAATTGATGACGTTGTTATACCAAATCTATTTAGAAGTATTTCAATTGAAGTTTCATATGTAAGAAGGCTTGATATGATAGTCAACGAAAATTATGTCCTTAGCTAGCTGTCAATAACTGCGAGCATTTGTCCGAACAGTACCTGTGTGTATTGTCTTCATGTTTTATGTACTTCATTATAAGGGTACTCGTCTTGATAAGTTGGACTTTTTTCTAGTTTGATTTTACTGTGAGTCTTTTTGTGTATTTATTTTTTAGCCATTCACCACACATAGGTTTTTTGCGCCTGTCCCAAGTCAGGAATATGTTGGTGTCTTCTTATAAAATTTTAGTTTCTTTATATTTGGGTTATTGGATGTGGTTTGTTTCCATTGATTTATCCACTTTTTTACCCTTTTGGGGCCATTTAGGGCTTGCTATATGGTGTGAGGTTCCTCACTGTGCTGAAGACCGTACGGTGACCCCTAGATGCTTTGTTTTGGGTCGTTTTAACTGGATATGGGATGTTGTCTCCTTGACATTTACCCCATTTCCTTTCTTTTTCATATATACCGAAGTTACCGTAAATTTAGCTTCTGCCTTTTAGACAACTTATATCTCAGGTCACTTTAACCCAAAGCCAATTAAACGGATTGACATAGAATATCACGTCGATATCCACTATTGCGTAAAGAGTATAAGTGAAGTCCCAATTTCACTGGATTTTTTTTATCAGTTTCTGGTATTTTTAGAATGTCCGTAAAATCGACGTTGAGAAATGCCCTTTGTAATAAGTTGTTTACGAGTTACCTTATTATTTAGATATCAAATGTTCACAATTTATGTAAAACTTCATAAAAGTATTTAATAATTTATGAAATCTGAAACCCTGTTGTAAAAGCTTAGATGTGAGAGTGAGGTTACACTCATTAAAATCGTCAAGGATAGAACAAACGCCTGCGAATCGTACTAGTTGAGATATGTACACACCGTAGGATGGAACTAGAGGATCTTCGCCGTCAAGAAAAAGGAAATTAGTAATTGTGAAATCACTGTCGTTGAAAATTAAAATTAGTTTATCATTGTTTGATACAGTTTCATTTTGGAGTTTTTTCATGAAGTCCCGTTCGTAACAGAACAAAAACGTCTGTAATGAGAAGTGCACAATTAGTACCCATAAGGATTCCAATGACCTGTTTATAAACAATGGTACCAAAACGAACATATTAAATGTTGTCTAGTAAGAGATTCGGTGCCTTTATCATATCACATGTCCAGGAGCAATGGTTGTTGTAAGTAATATTGCAGAAAAATAGCTGGACCGGGTATCGGCACTACAAAATCTAACGGTAGGGTTCAACCGGTTTATGGGTAACCCCTTCATCTTTCTCTATCCGTATAACACACGAATAAAACCCAGTACAGGTAGACAACTAACTCCAAGGCCACTATCTTAAAAATGAAAAGAATGAGACAAACTTACTAAAAAGTACTTTGGAAAGATGAGTAATGGAATGCTCCCCGCTAATATGCCGACTAGCTGAAGAAGCCATGTCTGCTGTTAAAACACTGTTGCACTACAGAAGACAAATCAAACTCAAAACTTCCTGAGAGCTAGAGAATCAGCTAAGGAAAGCGCTTTGCATAAGGGGATGCAAAAATTTACAAGAATTTAGATATTGCAAGTTTCAATAAAAAGTCTGGCTGCAGGCCAGCACTGAAACTGTACTGACTACTGAGCTTTTGAATTCCCTCGGGGGCAACAGTTTTCAAATAACTAAATACCAAAGTTACAACGAGTATGAGAAACCAGGCAAAATATCATTGAAATAGAAAATAAATGTGATCGCTGTGATTTAGCCGATTTATTACGTTTAGATGTATTTTTGTGTTTTCAGTTCCAGTCTCGAGACTTCTGTCCGCCCGGAAAATGGACGACTTTCATTTCGGGAATTTCAAAAATTTCAAAATTTTCATTACCGGGAATATCTTTATTTCTTTTCTGGTAAAAATATGCACATCGTTTCCGAGATTTTTTTTGTATACACGAATACAGAAAATTCTAATAGATGTGATTCAAGTTCCCTACAAAGGTGTCTGTGAAATGATTCATAAAAAAACTTAATGAACATATCTTAAAGGAATATTAGTGACTACGTGATTAAACATAATTGTGGAAATATATCGCCGGTTTTCGTTTTTAAACAATTATAAATGTAAAACATTTTAGAGGATGCAAAAAATTTTACATTGTATTCTGCTCATAGTCCTCCTTCCATCTCCCGTGAACACAACCAGTAAGAGAATATGGACCAGATATTTATGCATTTTTAGACATATGAATATCACAAAATTCGTTTTAAACAATGCTAAATATATAGGACGCACTTCAACTTACAATGGATTCTGCTCAAAACCGTCTTTCAGTTTCTCGTAATGAACATGCAGGACTTGCATGTTATATGAACATGGATTGGGTAAATTTGAATTTCGTACCTTGCATAGAAAGTATACTTGTCTTTTTTGAATTACCGGAAACGATGTATATAAGTGGAAAATTTATATGATAAAAATCCCGGAAATGATATAAAAATATTCTCGGAAATGAAAACATTTTCCCCGGAAGTGAAAATCTTCGCGGAAAATATATCATCCTTCGATTTGTTCGTTAATACCCCTTCTTTACAGTACAGAGGGGGACCGGAAGAGGTTTTATCCCGGAATCTCGACTTATTTTTATCTTATCCCGAAATCCTGAAATACAATGGGACTTAAAAACTGATGAAATCACGATTCCAGGTGCACTTATTTCCCGAAATCCCGGGCTTAAATTATAGAAATCCCGAAACATACAATTCCAATATCCCGTTCAATATACTCCCTTCACTGGATGCCATGACAACGGTTTAACATAAACAATACTGAATTTTTCTATTTTTTTAAATTATATTTATTTCTTTGTTTATCACTGTCATTTGACTGTGTACTGAATATTAGTCATCTTTATTGCTGTATTTATGGAGGACCTTCTGTATCCAGTTCCTGTATTGGGAAACCCTGACGTAGACGCTAGGGTATGCTGTATTACAACCAACAAAGCCCCATGACGTTACTCCGGCAAGAACATCTTTACCATCTTCCTTGCACGCCAAAGGTCCACCACTGTCGCCCTATAAAAGAAAAGTTTTTTTTTTTTTTAAACCACTAAACAAATGCAAAATTATATATAGTAATGAATAACAAAATACAGAAAATACTGTGAATTTAGTATTTCGACTACTTACGTCTCTTCAGTGCAGATCAAATCAAAACATTTGGAAATCCATAAACCGAAATATCTAAACACTGAGAAAGGACAAATTATCAATAGGATCTAGAAAGGAAAGCCAAAATCAGCTAAGGACAGAGCTATGCAAGGAAATTGAATTTTAATCTTGCAATAATTTCAAATCTAAGTTAAGAAATTGTCTAATAATAACCTTTACTGGGGTAAAGCTGATGAACGTAACTGCAGTTACAATCATCACAATATTGCGAGGGTAAAATGCTTCTGAAAATATACACACATACTTCAAAACTTTGGCAGTTTTTGTAAATAAATATTCTGGCCTTGAAACCCATGAAAATAAGTAATCTGGCCTCAACTACCCAGAAAATAAAAAAAAAAATAATCTGGCGGCCCCAGGTTTTTTAATACAATATATTGAAAATAAATAATCTCGCCGCGAAGCAGCGAAAAAATAATTTTCTGACCCGCAAAATGTTGAAAATAAATAATCTGACTCGACCAAAACTGCCAGACCCCCCCCCCCCCCCCGAATCAAATGGTCGTCCTCTAAGGATGTAAAATTTGGCAGAAAGCTTAGGCTGCTAATAAAGTTTATCGGCATTCTCTGAAGGGTGAAATAACAAAATTATATGTCAGGTCACTGACACCTGCTTTATAGGTCCGAAAGAAGAAATATGTCATCATCAGAAATAAGAATCCATCAAGATAAAAAATATGGAAATTAGAAATCATAGAACAACAAGAGGTCCTATCAAGGAGAGAAAATACAAGATTCTTACATTGCACGATCCCCTGTGTTGATCTTCCTCGAGTAAACAGATGTGGTTCTCTGATATTGTGGCTCCAAAAAATTGATTCCAAATATTTCCACATTGTTCGTTGGAGATAACTGTAATATTTGTAGCTTGAAGAAAGTACGGTAAAGGTCCATCTGAAAAAAAATCGTAAATAGACATTTTTCTTTGTTTACTCACCGAACAATCAAAGTGCTATATAATGTTATCGTATACCACTTTGTGACTAAATGGTAAACAATTGTACTCTGATAAGAAGACAAGGTGGTCAGTATTCCGACTGTTGTCAAGAAACGGACGAATGGTAGGAATTCAAAGTGCTCAGAATTGTATGAAAACTGACAGTATTGTTGTCTTTTATAGATGTATATAAAATTGATTTTTAAAGGATATTTCAAAAACGGCGACCTTTGCAATGATAAATTGAAATACCTAAAAACTTCAAAAAAAAACTATTCCTCATTTGAGCCCATATCCTGATACGGGAGTTTGTATGGAGGATTTGTTTCTGCTTTTTGATGAAGTTTTGGATCTTACGTAATACATAGATGTAGGAAAGTGCAATTAATGTAAAGGTGTTACCAACATTAACTAAAATTACTTATCGCCTTTCCCTGCGCCTATCTCAGCCTGCAGAGCACTTCCGCAAAAGCCATATCCGGTTGACCCGAACTTATCAAGAGGCTGACCTGGAGTTATCAAGGAATTTCTCCCAATGTTTGACAAGCAATATCCTTTTTATCCGTTTCGCAAGAAATAAATCTTAATTCGATAAAGAATATATTTCATTTTCTATTTTTAATTTTGTAAAAAATTGCCATTACCAATACACAAAAATACAAACGAGACGTTCCAAAAACAACGGAAACTACGTCGCTGATCAGTTCTGCAGAGTCACCATTTTGTTTACATTGTAACGTCATAAAAGTGCCTAGGAACTAGAGGATAAATGTAAACAATGCAGAGGTTCTACAATGAAAAAACGACTTTACTTCGATTTCTAACACGGTTCGATCAAACCATTTCTAAATTTAATGACGTTAGCCAACAAAAATTATAGTGCATTCATAACATAACTACAAAACATTTCTCATCTTGTAAAAAGGGAATGAACCTCATTTCCCGCCAAACTTTGGAAGAATTTAACACAAAACCTAATAGACTATTGCATAGAAAGAAGAAATAAAAGACAATAAACGAGTTATCTGAATTTTGAAAGCTTGAATATTGTAAACGATATACAGAAGTCAAAATCCAGATAACATAAACTTATCGGCCTCGGACAGAACTGGTGAGACATACTTGTTGACATACGCATATCAAGCACATAATATAGCATCTGATGAGCAACAACGCATTAGTTTATTTGTGTATGTGATTTGAGCAACGACACATTATGTTATTTGTGCATGTACATTGTTATTTGTGTATGTGATTTCAGCAACGACACATTGTCATTTGTGTAAGTGATTTGAGCGTGAACGACACATTATGTTATTTGTGTATGTAATTAGAGCAACGACATAGTATGTTATTTGTGCATGTATTTTGAACAATGACACATTGTAATTTGTGCATGTGATTTATGCAACGACACATTGTCATTTGTGTATGTGATTTGAGCAAAGACGCATTATGTTATTTGTGTATGTAATTTGAGCAACGACACATTATGTTACTTGTGTATGTGATTTGAGCAACGACACATTGTCATTTGTGTATATGATTTGAGCAACGACACATTATGTTATTTGTGTATGTGATTTGAGCAACGACACATTATGTTATTTGTGTATGTAATTTGAACAATGACAAATTGTTTTTTGTGCATGTGATTTGAGCAACGACTTATTATGTTATTTGTGCATGTAATTTGAACAATGACACATTGTTATTTGTGCATGTGATTTGAGCAACGACACATTATGTTATTTGTGTATGTAATTTGAGCAACGACACATAATGTTATTTGTGTATGTGATTTGAGCAACAACACATTGTTATTTGTGTATGTAATTTGTGTATGTGATTTGAGCACCGACACATTGTTATTTGTGCATGTGATTTGAGCAACGACACATTGTTATTTGTGCATGTCATTAACAATGGTTGAAATCCCTTTGTAATGCATACTTAAAATAATGTTAAAGGGCATTTAAGATACATACATCCATAAAGTCTTCCCCATCCACTTATACGGCATACTCTCCCAGCGAAAAGATCCTTCTTTGCCCGTGCTATTGGTTTAACCTTTTCACTTAATTCTAATGGACTTTCCAACTTAACGACAGATATATCATGTTCATAGCCGTCATTGGTAGGACAATAATCTGGATACTGAAAAATAGTTACAAATATAAAATAACATCTCTAACACTGATAAAAGAAACCTTAATTATAACTAAAAAAGACTGCATGATATTTTAGACAGTATGAAAATTATGGAAACATTCAAAAGCAGAGATTCTCCAAAGCAGTGTTTGGTGTTTGTGTTTTTGTGAAACTGGAAAATTTGACTGAAAGGTGTTATTCTTCCTCATCCGACTTTTGTTTATTACTCTTATATGTGATCTTGGGTCTTTCACAAAAATCCGTAATTCTTTTTTTTTTATAATGTTTTATTGGCAAAACACATGTATATATATATAAGTTACTGACATAGAGTACATGTTCATTACAAAACTAATTATCATAAGCAATATAAATTGTTTTTTTTTTTCTTGTTCAAAATTCCGTATTTCTTACCTTGCTTCATTATTTATCTTTAATCAGCTGATTAACAAAATACAAAAAATGACTGTACAGTTATATGACATTAGTGAGTTCGCAAAGCAAAATTTCCCTGTGCATTTCAAATAAAAACTGTCACTGTTCAAAACATTCAATGAAATTCATTTCTTGTTCAATATGTATATTTTTTATACTGCTGAATAGAACTTGATCAACAGCTTTTAAGTGTAACTTACAAATAATTTATGCTCAATAGTTTCCATTTTGTAACGATTTAAATATGTCTACAAAATTCACAACGTCAAGATTTGCTATATATTATATAATAAATTGTGACGCTAAAAAATTCAATATGTATTAAAATAATCACAATAAGAAAACAAATAAACATAAAATGATTTCTAAATTACTGAGAGAAGCTGTTGGTTGAGCCTCTTTAGCAGTATAAAAATTATAAAATCGGACAACAAATAAATACTAGAGAATTTTTTAAAGAGTGATCGTTTAATACTTGAAATGCACACGGAAATTTTGCTTTGCGAACTCACTCATGTCACATATTCTATATGAACAGTTTGCCAACTTATGTCTCCTTAGTGCATATTCTTACCTTGCTTGTTATTTATCTTTTATCAACTGAATAACGAAATACTAGTACCAAAATTACTGTAAATTTAGTTTCTCTATTTATGGCCATTTTGGCAACTTGTGTCTTTTCAGTGCAGAATAAATCGAAAGAAAACCATAGACCAAATAATGTATAGGTAGCACGGTACTATTTACTTTGCAGGAACCAGTTCAAAATTGTGTGTACCCTACATTCAGATTCACAGTGAAGACCAAAGGTTAAATATGATTGGTTTATATTGTTAAAATTTATGCCATATAATATCTCCAGATTGGTGAATGAATAGGGTTTCTAAAATAACAAATGAAATTTTAATTTAGCTAAGAGTGGATTTTTCAGAAATTTTTAAAATATTTTCCTGATTTTCAAGGAATGGCGGTAAAATTTGAAATGTTAACACAGTGGGTCTGTTTGACTCAGTATAGCTTGAAAGGGAATTGGTCATCAATATATTTCACACTTATTCTTGGAATGACATGATAAAGTTCTTCAACAATTGATATGACTTCACTTTGGGTTCTTGTTTTTAATAAGTGAATTTTCTGAAAATGTTACTATTGTCGCCTATGGAAAAATAATTAGTACAACGCTACCTATAAAAGGTGATAGACAGTTGATTACCAATAAAGAAAAAAATCAGTTAGGACAGATTTTCAAGGAGAGATACTCTAAATTTTAAACAAAATTTTCGTACATTTAGATATTGCATGTTTCCAAATAAAATCGGTTTTCGGACTATGGACTACTTCATTAGAGAGCAGTCCATCAGTCCAATGGTAATAACTAACAAAACACCAAAGTCAGCGTGAATTTAGTTTCTGTATATGGCCGTTTCTACAAATTTTGTCTCTTCAGTGCAGATTTGAAAATCCATCAACTGAATTATGTGTTAAAGCATCCAATCGGGTCTCAATAGAACAGGCATTTTTTTGATTGACGGTTCGGTTCTCACTTACTTTAGGACGAAATCATCACAAAATTAATTGCATATAACATAGTATCAACTATACAAAGGCTATAATTAAATAATATCAACTATTGAACTAAAGATATAGTCTTACAGTGTAATAGCTTTTTACAATTCTGGTCTGGTAAGGGTCGTCTATTTTATTTGTACCAGCCACAATTCTGTGTAGTTCTGGCCTGAAATGAGTAATTCACATAAAATAAAATGAGATATTCCGGAATCTTCACAGCGGATACGGGTTCATATTCCCTACCAGTGCCTGTGATATAGGGCACAGACAGGGAACATGAACCCTTATCCTCTGTGAAGCCCGAATAACTTTTATATTCTGCTAGAAGTGCAACAATTTTTCATTTAAAGGCGTTCAAAATTGTGATTTTTCTACCACGGGGATACGGTTTCATGCCCCCTGTCAAGCTAACCAATCAAATTGCAGGATTTACGTGCATATTTCACTTCAGCAGCATAAAATGTAACATAAGAGGAAGGTTCTATACACATTGGTACTTAGTACAACATAGGCAAAGGGATCATATCAATCACTCATTGATACTGACATTACACATAGAGGAAAAGAAATTAATACTTTAAAATGAAAATATAAAAAAAAATGATTATAAATGATATGTCGAGAAAAACATTAATATTGCTTTTACAGTTAACCTTTTTATTAACTTCGACAAAAACATTAACGGGCGATAAGGGGATAACTAGTCTTACACAATAAATACATTCCAATTTTTAAGAGTGACACGGAAACATACTATCTGTGCAATAGTGAACAATTGGTTCATTTCAAGCACAAATACATTATTTTCACATCAAATTATCTTATTCCTACATAACTGTCAGTTTCCTACCGCAGTTTTGTGAAAGCTATGAGAAATACCAACAAAGTCTACATTAAACCTTTTGGCTTTACATTTAGATCATATTGGTTATTTGCTCTCTTTCAGATTTTAAACATCTTTGAGTTTATGGTCTTCCAAACATTTAGATTTTATCTGCACTGAAGAGACATAAGTTGTCGAAATGCGCATATGCAGAATTTAAATTTACAGTAACCTCGGTATTTAGTAATTACAAAAACCTAATACTGAACTTTTGACTATCGTACTAAACAACAGTAACAGTATAAATGTACACTTACGGATAACCGTCTATACAGTGGGCAGCTGTCACAACCCATTGATCTTCAATAATTGATCCACCACATATGAAGTACCATGTACCCAAATAATTGTATTCTAGACGGACTTGCCAGGGAAAATTCTCGATCTGCACATCCTCGCCACCAACAATACGACTGGATCCTCTACTTTGTGCATACGCGTTAAACTGGGTAAAATAAAATATTGGGTCGTGTTAGGTATTTGTATTCGATTCTGTGTGCCTATGATGTCAAAATAAATTAACATTTTCTTAAGATATAAACAGGCAAACACCATTTTCTTACTTTTCAACCTTTCGGCTTCATTTTATAGATCATTTTTTTATGAAAAAAAGGTGTAAATATCTACACCCTAATATGCCAAAGTGCCTGAACTATAATCATAAAAATGCCTTATTATTGAATGTTTTGGGGTTTTTTGTATTTTTTCTTTTGTATTTTTTTGTATTTTTTTTTTTTTTTGTCGAAGTGAGTTTCGAAACACGAAGTTTCCGCAAAATGAGTTAACAGCTGGCCCTTTTTACTACTTCATTAATTGCGTTATTTCGAAATGGTAACGAATGAGTCTTTTATAACTTTATTAACTGCTTAGCTTAATGACCATCTACGTCCTTACCCCATTTCCTCTCAAGATTTCCCATCTTAGATCCTTTCCTACTAGGGTGATATTCCCGTCTCGTTCGGCGATATCCACGTCTGGTTCGGTGAAAACAAAGTCTGTACACGCTGAAATGAGAATAATATGCTATTATTCACATTTTTATTTGAACGGCCAATTTCATTGGTCAACATCACGAACATG
>MJUU01025007.1:0-17093 GCA_002080025.1 Modiolus philippinarum
ACTGGGAATAGTGATTTTTAAAAAGTTGGATAAGTGGGAAGACACCTTCTAAGTCATTTCATAATATCTGGTTTGTATTTGTAATTATTTTGTATATGCCTGCGAGGTTATTATTTTGAAATTACATAACGAGAGTTGATATCCAGCTATTTAGAATTCTTTCGAGTTATTAAAACTTTTTCTCTTATGATTTTCATAAATAAATGAGTGAATGTTGGTGCCAAACTGCTTATAACAGCACCGTTACTAGGCAACGTTAATCAAGACAGACAAGATCTCAGAGTAGTCCAATAGAAACGTTGAAAATGTTATAACACATCATGCGTCATGTGCTATTATTTGTCGATCAACCAATGAAATTCACACAAAGAGATTCAATAAGTTCATATCTAACTCCAGTTTCAAAGTCTCGTTGTGTACCCAAAATAACTATTCGTGCAGGATAAAGATAATGGTTGAATGATAAGAGAAATTCCTTTTCAATTTTCTGTCCATTAACTTTACATTTTGTGAAGTTTTTCCTTTCAAGACTTCAGTAGAAATATTATATGGTAGTAACAAGTTAATTCAATTTTCAGAGACACGATGCATTCTGAAAGCTTTGCAGGCAGTCATAGCAATGAATTTGAGACCAAATTTTCGTCATAATTTTTATTTGCTTTCATACAACATGTATCTGTGACACTTCAACCTAAGGGCCTACATGTAAATAAATATTAAATATTTATAAAAAATGGACCAGTTATACAGATAACTCCAATGTCTGGATTTTATATTCGTAAAGAGATAAATTTTTTTTTTTTTTAAATTGATTTTTTCTCAAAAATTTAAAAAAGCATGACATTCAAAGGGCTGAATATGAGAATGTTGGAAAGCATGACTCTCATACCCAGATCTTTGAGACTTGACATGTATAAGACATTGTAGAGCATAAAAACATTTAAAACGTACAACTAATTACAAGTCTATCAAATTTCAAATGAGGCAGAGCCACTCATCATGTGGCGATATAGTACAGTACGCACAGAGTGTTACAAAACACTCAGGTCTGACATATTTCACAAAGTAAACACCAGCAAATGTCAGTGTAAACTCCAGCAAACTTCCTGTTGTTAATTTCACAGAAATATATTGGCAAGTCATAAATGTCTGTATAAACACCAGCATTTCACCAGCAATTGTCTGTGTTTTCACTCATGTCAGACCAGGGTGTTTTGTAACTGGAACACTCCATGTGTACTGTAAATGTTTGACTGATTGGAGTATGACTTACAACTTCATCCAGCTGTAACAAACGTTCAGCTGATTTGAGGATTAGACAGGTATTTTTACTGTACTCCTCTGCCCATGAACTCCACGACATCACAACATCTAATAAACATTCACTTGGATGTAATGGTCTTTCTGCAATAAAAAATGTCAGCAATCAATATTTGATGGAAGAATTGATCAGCCAATAGTCCTTAATAGTCTTTGAAATAACAAGATTGCTACGCGTAGCTATGTCCCCCGCCACTGCAGTAAAGTCGATAAAGTCCCATAACTCAAGTAAAATTTTGCGAATCAAAATGGCGGCAAGATCAATTGCATTAGGTGGCAAACAGCTAAGCAAAATCCCTTAATTGGATTTTGAGGAGATGTGTCGACAAAGTCTTCCTATGTTGTAGTATGCATTAAGTCGATAAAGTCCCATAACTCCCGTAAAATTTGTCCAATCAAAATGGCAGCATAATATGATCAAGTACATATGGTGGCAAATGTTCAAACTAAATTTCAGCATAATCCATTCAGTGGTTTCTGAGGAGTTGCGTCCACAAATTGTTCCTTAGCTGTAGCACGCATTAAGTCGATAAAGTCCCATAACTCCTGTAAAATTTGACCAATCAAAATCGCGATGCGATATGATCTTGTACATATGGTGACTAATAATCCTGTAAAATTATCATGAATTCGGACTAGCAGTTTCTGAGGAGTTGCGTCCACAAGATTTGCCATTGTATAACAATGTGAAATAATCAAAGTCCCATAACTCCCACAAAATTCAACGATTCAAAATGGCAATGCGATATGATCTGGTACTAATGGTGATTAACAATCCTGTAAAATTTGAAGGAATTCTGGCATGCGGTTTCTGAGGAGTTGCGTCCACAAGATTTGCCATTGTATAACATTGTAGAAATAATCAAAGTCCCATAACTCCCACAAAATTTGGTGAATCAAAATGGCGATGCGATATGATCTAGTACTAATGGTGACTAACAATCCTGTAAAATTTAAAGGAATTCGGACAAGCAGTTTCTGAGAAGTTGCGTCCACAAGATTTGCCATTGTATAACAATGTGGAAATAATCAAAGTCCCATAACTCCCACAAAATTCGATGATTCAAAATGGCAATGTGATATGATCTAGTACTAATGGTGACTAACAATCCTGTAAAATTTGAAGGAATTCTGCCAAGCGGTTTCTGAGGAGTTGCGTCCACAAGATTTGCCATTGTATAACATTGGGAAATAATCAAAGTCCCATAACTCCCACAAAATTTGATGAATCAAAATGGCGATGCGATATGATCTGGTACTAATGGTGACTAACAATCCTATAAAATTTGAAGGAATTCTGGCATGCGGTTTCTGAGGAGTTGTGTCCACAAGATTTGCCATTGTATAACAATGTGGAAATAATCAAAGTCCCATAACTCCCACAAAATTCGACGATTCAAAATGGCAATGCAATATGATCTAGCACTAATGGTGACTAACAATCCTGTAAAATTTGAAGGAATTCTGGCAAGCGGTTTCTGAGGAGTTGCGTCCACAAGATTTGCCATTGTATAACATTGGGAAATAATCAAAGTCCCATAACTCCATAAAATTTGACGAATCAAAATGGCGATGCGATATGATCTAGTACTAATGGTGACTAATAATCCTGTAAAATTTGAAGGAATTCTGGCAAGCGGTTTCTGAGGAGTTGCGTCCACAAGATTTGCCATTGTATAACATTCAAAATGGCAATGCGATATCATCTAGTACTAATGGTGACTAACAATCCTGTAAAATTTGAAGGAATTCTGGCAAGCGGTTTCTGAGGAGTTGCGTCCACAAGATTTGCCATTGTATAACAATGTAGAAATAATCAAAGTCCCATAACTCCCACAAAATTTGACAAATTGAAATAGTGATGCGATATGATCTAGCACTAATGGTGACTAACAATCCTGTAAAATTTGAAGGAATTCTGGCAAGCGGTTTCTGAGGAGTTGCATCCACAAGATTTGCCATTGTATAACATTGGGAAATAATCAAAGTCCCATAACTCCCACAAAATTTGACAAATCAAAATGGCGATGCGATATGATCTAGTACTAATGGTGACTAACAATCCTGTAAAATTTGAATGAATTCTGACCAGCGGTTTCTGAGGAGTTGCGCCCACAAAAAACGTGACACGTGGACACACGGACGGACGGACGGACGGACGGACAGACAGATGCATGGACGCAGACCATTACCATGTCCCTCCGTCACATTGCGGCGGGGGACAAAAATTACAACATTTTTTACATTCCTCTCTGGGCTCACTTCACATAAACATGGACACTGCATAAAATTCATTTAAATAGAGCAAATTAGAATTTTCCTTCCATGGATGTCATTTTTTAGGGAATTGTTATCAATTTCCACTCAAAATTGCAGGAATGCAGTTATCGTGAAAGGGTCTATTACCAAAAACATACTTCAGACAACCCACAGGATCAATGACCAAGGTGTTTAAATTTCAAAAGAATCTGTTCACTTGAACTTAAATTATAAAATAGTTACAAAAACTGTACAGATTGATGACAAGAATGTCTGAAACTCTGACTACAACATGACAGTATAATACCATTATATTCCTCAAAATTTTTGCACCTGTATAATAAAGATACTTTTAAAATGTTAAAAAAAACAGGCCTGTCCACTCAAATAAACCACTTTATTTATCACAAAACAATAGAAGTGAAAATACATTAAAATGGAAAATAGCAGTAAGACTTATTTACAAGAGACCTACCTAAAATATCAGAATACACAACCTCATACAAGACCCACTGTCCAAGTGATAGTTTAAATTTCTTTCTTAACTCATCCACAGCATGTGCCACTGTCTCTCCTCTCTTGGCCTAAAATAAAGTTTATAATTATGTATCCATTTACATCCCTATATGTTTCCAGTACTTAGAAAAATATCCATGGTATAATCAGAAAATAGACAGACAGGCAGACATACTGTCCATACATTTATTTTCAAAGATAATCATTATTTGTATGTATAATTCTATAAATAATTTTTCAATTAAGAGTGACACACTCTTGGAGTGTAAAAGCGTGGACCTTAGCACATATTGAGTGAAGTGAGCTGGCGCTTTATGTGAAAAATGTGCTACAGTCCACGCTTTTACACAACAATAAAACTACAAAATATTGCATTTAATACTTATAATTACATTCTGTAAATGGTCTGAAAGTTCATGCAAGATAACTTAATGAAAATCATGGATAATGCACCATTTTCTTGTCTAGATTACTCCGCTGTCATACAAACTTGAAAGACAAAAAAAATATCGTTCATACACATTATTTTCCTCATAAACCAACTAGTACATAATTGAATGAAAAATGTGATTGTTTTCCACACAATAAACTTACAGTAACATCAGCACTCTGGTTATGCCTGTGTTGATAAAATACTGTCACTTTCATTTCACCAATCTGACTCTGTAACAAACACTCAATAATAAATTATTGTCCATTGTGTATGACCTTATCGGTCTACTAGTTCCTATTGTGTAACCAATTTTACAATTTGAGTAAGCTGTACCTATTATTTTTTGAGCAACTGGTATTGCTGGACTACAACATATATTAGAAAAAGTTTTTGGTGGGTTGCTTTTGTTAACCAATCAACACAATCAGGATCCTTTTGAATTGTCCAACAATACTATTGTATATCAATCTGTTATGGCCTGGGGAGGTTTTACCTTGATAAAGTATTACCTTATAGAAATATAAATCTATTTACATGTAATTAATGAAAGAAAAAAATGACAATTAATTCAAATTCCCTTTATTTATACTGCAATATTTATTTTTGAATTATGTAATTTTAAGAATTTTAATAAAGTACAATATTTTGTCATTAAAATGTAAACTATTTATAGTCCCTATTTTCATCAACAGATCAAGGTAAAACCTCCCCAGGCCATAATAGATTGATATACAATAGTATTGTTGGACAATTCAAAAGGATCCTGATTGTGTTGATTGGTTAACAAAAGCAATCCACCAAAAACTTTTTCCAATATATGTTGTAGTCCAGCAATACCAGTTGCTCAAAACAATAATAGGTACAGCTTACTCAAATTGTAAAATTGGTTACACAATAGGAACTAGTAGACCGGTAAGGTCATACACAATGGACTATAATAGCTACAGGTTATCTGCCCTTTATTTGATAAAGTTGACAGAATCAACTGATATTTTACATGTAATCAAAATAAGACTGTGCCAACGTCCATTAAGTGCAATAGCACCAATCCCCCCATAACACATCCCTCTAAAAAAGATAAACTGTTGAAACAGGATGTCTAGCTTGCTGCATGTTTTGCTTGATCATCCTCATTCATCAACAGCAACAGCCATTATATGGAAATCAAACTGTGTGCACTACCTCCTTGGTGTGATAGTTCATGCATGACTGACAGGACAAGGACACCATTTGGATGGTCAATCAATACATACTCCTCAAGATGCAACTGCATGTCAAATATCAATTGGCTAGGCTGTGCAGTAACAAAAAAATATAAATTTCAAAGTGAGTGGACTGTGACTGAGGGAACATCTAACATAAAATGCCACTAGAGGTTAGTGTGTAGTTGACATTGAAATTACAAAAGAAAACTAGAAGTGTGTATTTATACAAAAACAATGCCCCCCCCCAGTATGTACTGTTCTTTAAGAGATAAAAAGCAAGCAAGTTTTATGTTGCCACCAGGTGGCCCATTTTTCCAGCTAGACAATATGCACAACTAAGCATGATGGTTAACAATCCTGTGAAGTTTGGTTGAAATCCTAAAAAGATGAGGTAGAGTTGGTGCCAACAATCTAAATTTATCAAAATTCTAAATCAAAAAGGGGCATAACTCCCACAATGATTAGCCCATTAGTCTGAAAAGACGATATGCACAACTTTGCATGATGTTCAACAATCCTCTGAAGTTTGGTTGAAATCCTATGTAAAAAGGTGGGAGAATTAGTGTCCACAAACAATTTAGCAAAATTCGAAGTAAAAAAAGGGGCATAACTCCCACAAAAATTGACCAATGAATCCTGCAAGACAATATGCACAACTAAGCATGATGTTCAACAATCCTGTGAAGTTTGGTTGAAATCTGATGAAAGATGTAGCAGAACTGGCATACACAAACTTAATTTAAAAAAAAAAAATTAAGTAAAAAAGGGGCATAACTCTCACAAAAATTAGCCGATCAATCTGTCACGATGATATGCACGACTAAGCATGATGATTAACAATCCTATGAAGTTTGGTTGAAACCTGATGAAAGATGTAGAAGAATTGGTGTCCACAAACTTACTTTTGCAAATTCCAAGTCAAAAGGTGAGTAACTCCAACCTAAATTAGCTGATCAATCCAGTGAGAGGATATGCAAAATTAAGCATGATGGTCAGCAATCCTGGTAAGTTTGGTTGAAATCCTATGATTTTTTAAAAAATTTTTAAAGGAAAGATAAAAGAGCTGATAGAAGGTGAACAAATGGTCTTGTGTGATTAAAAATAACACTTCTAATCTTTATAAACATTTTTACAATTGTCATATAACCAGGGCCACAACTGGGTAAGTTTGACAACTGATGGAATTAAATCAGTTAATTTATTATTCTTCAGACATTTCTATCAGTAACTGATTTTATAAATAGATTTGTACACCAGGAAAAAAATTAAAGAAAATGTATCCATGGGACAAGGATGCCACCTTGAATACACCATCAATTGCCTTATAGAATTAGGATTACAACTGCAACAGATCAGCTAGAGTAATACACAGATAAACCAGATTAAAATGATTTATCACTTAGTTTGAGTGGCAGGACTTCAAGGGTAATGATCAATTAATTTTTCACTCTGTAATAATTGTAATTACATTAAAACATACACTATTAATACATGTAAATGCATTAAATTTTGAAATGAGATTGTCAGTAATTTAAAGGACAAAAATATGGCATGCAGTCTGTAGAGCTTAGATTATAAAGTTCAGGTTGAAAATAATGTTTGTTAATGGAAAAGATTCAAAAGTGTATTATTTCACGAGGCTTCATTTAACTGTCCATGCTCAATTAAAGCTGAAGAGATTTTTTATGCGTAATTTTTTTTGCTATTTAAAATAAATGATGTAAATAACAGTACTTTGCAGTTTAAGTCAATTGTTTGAAAATCAAAATGATATGTTTATATATAATTCACAAAAATTATAAAATTTAAAAGGAAAGTAACATATCCCGATTAAAAATAAAATCATTGAAACAAAAATTGGACTATTTTATATGAGGTTATTTTTCTTTCAATATCAGAGTGATTTTTTTTTCAGTATAACAGTAAGATGTGTTCACGAAAGCAATTGCTAAAGCAGACAAAGCTTTGACATCTGCTTTAGGAGAAAGAACTATGACTCACTAGCTCCGGAATGGGGCTCAATTCTTTAATGGCATCTAAAATTTTCCTTCTGCACTGCTCAAGTTGTTCTGAATTATCTGCCTGCACAAAATATAAAATAGATTACTGTATAACTAAGTGACGACTTACATCACTGTATAACTAAGTGATGACTTACAAGATTTGTGCACGAGTTACGATGCTGTAACTCTGCTCGTTTAATTTTCTGTTGTACTTCTTCTAGAATACTTTCACTTCGTTCTTTCTTCTGGACTTCCTCCTGCAATATAATCTTGATCCTTTAGATGTTTTACTTAAATACTATTAATACCTAAATAAAGATTTGGTTTGCCGTGAATCATTCTGAGCTTTGACAGTGTAATATAAATGATATAAAGTCTTATACTGACTTAGGTAGTAAAGGTATAAGATATGGTGTCAACTACTAACAAATATAGGAAATCATCGACTTAAAATACAGTCCAGCTGTGTGAAGAATTAACAAAATATCAAGCTGAGAAGCCATTACAATAAAAAATTCTGGATGTAAACCTTTTCTAGACCCATCCATTTTATAACCTAAGGCCATAAAAAATCTTATTCTCATCCAACCACTCATGGAGAAACAGGCTTTAAGTTTGGAAGAAAATGGCAAAAAAAAAATTGCAAAACATAAAAATAGAATACTAGTACATTGTACTTTAAGGGGCTGTAAAAATCAGGGCCAGCAGGGGTGAGAATCAAGGATATTTTTGTTTCTTAAGGCCTAAAAATTCATTTTTTTACCATTTTTTGCAAGTTTCTATAAAAATCAATAACAAATTTCTTTAGCATACAAAAAAAAATATAATTTGTCAATCTTTCTCAAATTTTGAATAAAGGGCTTTGAAAGGAACTTGATATACAGCACAATGAATAGGAGCACATGATTAAAGTGGACTTCTAAATCCTAATGTCTAAAACACAGAGTTGTCCAAAATCATAGGTCCCGACAGATAAAATTTTATCAGGTCCAACTCTGCCAGTCCTTATGTCTGACAAACAAAAAGAAGGCTTAGGTCCAGAAAATTTAGAGTTACTGTGGCATAGTGGGCCACTGATACCCCCGCCCCCGCCTCTCCCTGCATTTTCTTACACATCTGGAAAAAAGGAATTATTGGAAAACAAAATACAAAGTGCACATTTAAAATATGTAATTAAGGTCCTGCATAAGTTTCATGAAGTTCTGATTAGTGGTCAAGAAGGGGTATTCACCATATGGTTTGCATTGAGGTTAAAGAGCTAAAATGACAAAGTCCAAAACATGTAAAAAATCTGGGAAAAAGGGAATTATTGAAAAACAAAAACCATAGTGCACATCTACAATATGTAATTAAGCTCCTGCATGAAACTTAAGTTTCATGAAATTCCAATCTGTGGTTTAAGAGGACTAGTGGATACCATGTGGTCACCATATGGTTTGCATTGAACTAATATGACAAAGCCCAAAACATGTAACAAAATGTAAAAAAAAGGAAAATTATTGTTAAACAAAAAGCATAGTGCACATCTACAATATGTAATTAATCTCCTGCATAAGTTTCATGAAATTCTGACAAGAGATTTAGGAGGAGTAGTGGATACCATGTGGTCACCATATGGTTTGCATTGAGCTAAAATGACAAAGTCCAAAACATGTCCAAAGCATGTCCAAAATCTGGAAAAAAAGGAATTATTGGAAAACAAAAAGGGTAGTGCACACCTTCAATATGTAATTAAGCTCCTGCATAAGTTTAATGAAATTCCAATCAGTGGTTTAGGAGGAGCAATGGATACCAGCTGTTGGGTACAAAAAGACGGAAGGACAGACAGACAGAAGGAAGGACGGAAGGACAGACACCATGAACACTATATACCTCCCGCAGAGCTGGAGGTATAATTATCCTGTTAGTTGTTAACATTTGTTGTCTCCCTTTAAACTGCAAGAAGTGGGTCACTATTTACAGCTTTCTGAAGGGGTTACAAGTGACACAGAAATTCAGAAATTACACGTATACAGGATTGAATTTGCCTTAATAATATACAGTTGTGTCGAACTCGGTTGTCTCGAAAACTCGGATGTGTCGAAGTTCCATTACGGAGAAACAGCTTCTAAGTGAATGCCTAACAGTCCACAATTTCATAAATTGGCACTTACCGAGACACTGTATTTGATATATTTTGTCAGTGCTTTATGTTTGTTTTAATATTCTATACAGCATCGATGTTGTTTTGTTTGTAAATTATTATTTTTATCATAATAATGCATCAGTTAAACTGTTTTCAACGACAGATAATGCATTTAACAGACACCATGATGTGTTATTCTTTATTTTATTTATCTCACAAGGAAAAAATATGACTTGATCTTCACCTCGGATGTCTCGAACCTCGGATAACTCGAACAATGTCAGAGGGTCCCTTCAACTTTGACTTATCAAGGTTCGACTGTACATTTAAGGATGTTGTAAGCTGAACTTTTTGAAATTTTTATGTGCTATTCGGATTTCTTGGGTTTCTCCATCATTCCTATGTAATATATTTTGCCCCAAAACATCCTATTGTCTTGTTATCAAAGGCTTCGGTAGCTAATTCAAGGTCAGTTTCATCAGATTGTAGATTTTTCTGCCATGTGAAAGTAACCAATAATGTCTCTAAGTTATACTATATAAAAGTCCAAAAGAGATTTTTCCTGCCATTTTTTTTAAAATGTGAAATACAGTCGAACTTTGATGGCCCGAACACCCAAGGGACTGTTGAAAACAGTTTGAGCCAAAGGGGTGTTCGAGATATTGAGGTCGAACTATGTTAAAACTTGAACAAAGGGACCACAAAAAAGGGTTTGATGCATCCATGGTGTTCGAATTACTGCAGTTCGAGCTATTGAAGTTCTACTGTATCTTGAAAACAAAGTCCATAACCTATCAATATTCTTTGCTGAAATTGTTTTGTAACCAAAAGTCTTAATTTCCATTTGAAGTATCAATATAAAGTTGTGGATTTTCTTAATTTCACCTTACTATATTGTTACTGATAATTTATGCATAAATATGCACATTTCACAACTAAACTTTTTTTAGATCAGATGCTAATAAATCGTGCTAATGATATCATTACAACCCCTGAAATTATCAACCTATTACTTGCCTTTTTTTGTCAATTTTTATACATAACTCTGGGACAACCTAATTACTGACCTCAAACAATACACTATGGTGGGTAATTAAATCTTCTACTACTCTCATTTCTAACGGCAGATTCTGTTGGTGTATATTCTGAAATAAAATGTCAATTGAAAAAATCATTTATACAAGCTACCATGAACCTATAATTACCGTTATAATACTAGCTCATGATTCTCATCAAATTTAGATTTTCTCATACAGCCAATGTTAAAACTATGTTCTGCACTGCCAACCATGATTTTTTGTTTAATTGGAATGATGTGAGCAGTCTTTGAAAAGGAACTACCCTATGTCATTCCAGTACAGTTAAGGATGGTGCCTCCTCAAGTTCATTATATCAAGATTTCAAAATTAGTAATCTTTATTTATTAGAACATCGATCATACATCATTTTCAGCAAAAAATATTGATAGGTCAGTGTGCCCGTTTTTGCCTGACGTCAAGACGTCAGGCAGTATATAAGATTTGGTACAACTTCCGGTTGTATTGAATCATTGTCAGACAGAGGCTGGGAAGCTTACTGTTAAATAACTCGTTTTCACAAACATTTATATGAAAATAATAAACAGATTAGAGGAAGCTAGTATGTGTACACGATGTCAGACAAAAAATAGATTAAAACAGATAATAAATCACTTTTATCAACTACCCTGCTTTCAAAAATTTATCAAGTGTAGAATATATTATGTTGACATATCAATGTACATGTTAATTATTTACAACAATGTAGGTACTGCAGAATGTGATAAAGAGGTCAGAGCATGATAAAATTTTGTCATTAAAATTGTGTCATTATCCTATTCAGATTATAACCAGATGTCGGTAGTGCAGAATACTTTGACATTTTAATTTACGTGCTAATTATTTATTACAATGTAGTAAAATGTAGCAGTTCAGAACAACATAAAACTAAATCCACTTTTGTTTTTTTAGTTTAAACATGTTAAAGAAAAACGAAAATTTTCTCATGATTTGGATTTAAAAACATTAGATCATTGTTACAGAAAATACTGGAATAAATATTTTTTGAATAACAAACACACCTGATTTAACAATAAATCAACAGCTATATGCACTATAGTGAGGACAAGTTGCATACAGAGCACTGTTGAGCGACTTAAATAAACAAAATACCGAAATTATCGTATTGATTAGATTTTTACGTTCAAATTAGAAATAATTCAAACAATTATGAAAACTTGCATAAAGATGCATCTTTGGATGCCTCATATCATCCAGTTAGAACTAAGTCATCGTGATCTATATTTCATTGTCGATTGTCTTGCTTAAGTTTTAAACTTCAATATGAAGAACAAGAATAAAAGCCTTATTTGGTTTTGCCAAGTATTTGTACAGACTTTATTTGACATGCATTTACATCATAGCTTTTTATTGTTTATTATGTCCAACTTAGCCTTTACTCATCTATACAGTGATAAAAACTTGTATATAGACTTAAACAGACCTTTAATTGAAAAATGTAGTAAACGGTGGAATAATTTTAACATTGATGCATGACTAAGAGCCATGGCCACCATCTTGGCATAGAATAAGAATGTACTCCTGAAGACTAAACTGCATGTCATATATCAGAGGCTGTACTTACTTCTTGCAAAAACTCACTGTAATTGTTCATTCGTGAGTTATATGCCAGGCCCACCATCTGGGCATTGAATTGGTATTTACTCCTTAATACGCAACTGCAAATATCAAGTGGCTATGACTTCTAGTGCAGGCTGTAAAAACTGCTTGCCAAAAACTAAACGTGATCGATCATGCCGAACTGAGGGGCCAGGGCAATCATCTGGATGTGGAATCTGTGTGTTCTCAAGACGCAACTGTATGTTAAATATCAAGTGGCTAGGTATACTGGTACAGGCTGTACTACCGTAACTTCTTGCTTAAAACGTAACGAGAGCGTTCATGCATGACTAAGGGGCCGGTGCCACCATATGAGCAAGAAATCGGTAAGTACTCCTCAAGACGAAACTGTAGCTCAAATATCAAAAGTTTAGGACTACTGGTTGTACAAACTGCTTGCCAAGAACTCTACGTGATCTTTCATGCATGACTAAGGGACCAGGGCTATCATCTTTGTGTTAAATAGGTGACGCAACTGTATGTTAAATATCAAGTGGCTTGGACTACTTGTACATGCTGATCTAATTGCTTGCTTTTAAAAATCTAATGGGAGCGTTCATGTATGACTTGGGGACCAGGGCCACCATCTGGGCCTGGAATCGGTATGTACTCCTCCAGACGCATGTATGTAAAATTTCTAGAAGCTAGGACCGCTGGTACAAGGCTGTACAAACTGCTTTATAAAAAACTTAGCACGATGGTTCATGCAAATCTGGGGACGGAATCAATATGTATTCCTCAGGATGCAACTGTATGTTAAATATATAGTGGCTAGGACTACTGGTACAAGCAGCACTAACTTGTTGTTTAACACTTAACGAGAGTGTTTATACATGATTGAGAGGCCAGTGCCTACATCTGGGCATGGAATCATTATTTACTCGTCAAGACTCAACAGTATCGATGTCGAAAGCTGTTTAAACTGCTTCCGAAAAACTGAATGTGATCGTTCATGCATGACTCAGAAGCTGGGGCCATATGAATATACTAAGTAGGGATTTGACTTGTACCAATACTTATGCTACTGCACATCAAATACTACTATGGACCTACCACTAACATAAGGTTTGTTAATTCTCAGAAGTTTCTAATTGTTGACGCCGCCACTGGACGACGGAAATGCTATCACTAAGTCTCGCCTCCACAACTGTTCGTCGCAGGCGAGACATAACATTTATAAAAAGGTATATATATATATAAATATATGAAATCATACGGCAAACACAAGTAGACGTGCTCCGGTCAAAATTAACATTGTCTGGTTTCATTTGATGCTAAATGAACATGCTATTGCGATCTCAATATTGAAAGATGCTTAGTCAGGCAAGCTTTTTGGAAAGCTAATACTTGTTGAGATTTAAGTACCTAAAATTTTGGCGAGAAACTGAACTGCTCTAGATTTTTCATTTACTTAGTATTAAGACAGTTGCCCTTTGGAATACAATGAAGATATATCAAATTCAAATACTTTATTGTCATTAAACTAAAATAAGTTTGTGACAAAACTACAAAATAACTTCAACATTTCAATTAATATACATCAATAAATTCAAGTAAACATTTCAAGAGTCTCCTGTCCTCAGTTCTAATGACTTTTTTATGAAGAGGCCTAAATTATTTACTTGAGATGGCGTTGATGGGTTAAGAATATATATCAACTTATCTATGTTTGTAATACTATAAAAACTGGATAATCTCTAATTATATTATGTAGATATTCATCTCTCAAATTTTTATTTATTTTACACTTTAGTAGGAAATGATATTCATCCCCTAAAATTTTACAAGTAGGGCATAATCTTTCATTATATCAAGAATTGCATCTGCAAATTTTGTCAAAAGTTTATTCAAGATGTATACAAACATATTTTGAAAAGAAAAGTGGGGGTCAGTGTGCAAAATTTTCTAATGCATCACGGTGGATAAAATCAGATAATTCCTAAAGTAAGAGACAGATTCAAAAACCTGAGGAGTGACCATCCTTAAGTTAAATTTGCTTGGTTTTAAGAAAATGGAAGTTTTACCCAATAGGTCCTTGCTGGCAGCTATGTTTTTGTTGAATGTCATGAGTAATTTCTGTAAAGGCCATTTCCTTTATCATTACAGTGAAGTTTAATGAAATTTAAATTTGCTTTAATAGTTTCAGAGCAGATGATGAAAAAGATGTTGTTTCTCACAGAGTCCAATGTTAGACAAAGTTCTGCGTTGGCAACAACATTTTTTTGTCAGATCATAGCAAAATGAGCAGCTATGGTGAAAGACCTAACATACCACATTCCTGTAAAGTTTGATTGAATTTGCTCCAGGGGTTTCAGAGGAGATGTCTGATGATCCAAATATGATTTTCCGATAGGGCAAATGTTAAAGTGTGTTTTATGCTGGCTGTCAAGTTTTTTTGTCAAATCCTAAAGATTGAGCAATCTTTGTAAAGGAACTTCCATACATCATTACTGTAAATTTTGGTTGAATTCACTTCAGTAATTGAAAATGATGTTTTTTTCCATAGGGTCCAAATTTTTAATAGAATTACTGTGCTGGTGGCCATGTTTTTTGTCAAATCTGAACAAAACAAGCAATCTTTGTAAAAGACCTACCATACATCATTCATGTAAAAATTTGTTGCTTAAGTGGTTTTAGAGGAGTTGATTAAAATGATCTTAGGGTCCAATGTTAAATACTAGAGGCTCACCTGAGCCTGTATCGCTCACCTGGTCATTGGTTTTATTCATTGTCACCTATAGACCACCCATTCATCGTATAAATCAGTTCAGCAGATGTTACATTTTCATTCTTGGATGAGGTACAAACTAAAAATCACAAACTTTGGAAGGGATCACCCAAAGACAATTGTAACCAAGTTTGGTTCCAATTGGCTCAGTAGGTTCAGAGGAGAAGACATTTGAATGCATTTCCCATAGAGTCTCTATGTTAAACTATGTTCCACGCTGGCAGCCATCTTGGATGAGGTAAGAATGTAAAAATCAAAACTTTAAAGGGGACCACCCAAGGACTATTGTGACCAAGTTTGGTTCAATTTGGCTTGGTTGTTTCAGAGGAGAAGATCTTTGGATGCATTTCCCATAGGGTCCCTCCATAGGGTCCCTATGTTAAACTATGTTCCCTGCTGGCGGCCATCTTGAATGAGGTATGAACATAAAAATCACAAACTTTGAAGGAAAACATCTAAAGACTATTGTAAACAAGTTTGGTTCCAATTGGCTCTGTGGGTTCAGAGGAGAAGACATTTGAATGCATTTCCCATAGGGTCCCTATGTTAAACTATGTTCCCCGCTGGGGGCCATCTTGGATGAGGTACAAACGCAAAAATCACAAACTTTAAAGGGGACCACCCAAGGACTATTGTGACAAGATTTGGTCCCCATTGGCTCAGTGGTTTTAGGGGAGAAGATCTTTGAATGCATTTCCCATAGGGTCCTATGTTAAACTATCTTCCCCGCTGGTGGCCATCTTGGATGAGATGCGAACCTGCTGGACATATGTAGAAATTGTAGTTCTGGAAAACCTCAACACTTTTGCAATTCACATTTAACCTTTATCTCAAACAGTTTTTGAAATAAAAGTAAAAACGTTCAAAAATTGTGAAAATTCAAAGAAAAAGTGGCAATAACTCCTATGTGGGTAGTCAGATTTTCTTCAAAATTGCAGGACATGTAGATCTTACTATGCTGACCATTTTTGTTACATAAACTCCACTTCTATCTTCTATCAATTTCAATATATAAGATAGAAGTAACGAAAAACTGAAAATTTTACAGGAAAGGGGCAATAACTCCCAAGATGGGTAACCGGATATTCTCCAAAATTGCAGGGCAGGTAGATCTCATCATGCTGATCATTTTTACCTATGTCAGAATTTTGATATCTGTAATGGTTTTCGAGTAATTTGCAAAAAACAGCAATTTACCCCTATGTTCTATTTTTAGTTACAGCCGCCATGTTGTTTGGTCTACGGACATAAAAATCACAAACTTAAAAGAGCATACCTTGGTGATGATTCAGGCCATGTTTGGTTAGTATTGGCCCAGTAGTTTCAGAGGAGAAGATCTTTGAATAAAAGTTAACGGACGGACGGACGGACGACGGACACCGAGTGATGGCAAAAGCTCACATTGCCTTTGGCCAGGTGAGCTAATAAGTTTTGAACTGGTGGCCATGTCTTTTGTCATATCAGAATGAAATGAGCAATCTTTGTGAAGGACCTTCCATTCATCATTCCTGTAAAGTTTGGTTGAATTTGCTTCAGTGGTTTATGAGGAGTAAATGAAAATATGAAAAGCTAACAGAGGGACAGACAACAAACAACAGACAAAAAACCAAAACACCTATATTCCCCCTACTTTTGTAGGGGGGGGATCAAAATATAAGTAAAGAAGAGTTGTCAGAAGACAACATAGCTCGCCGGGGATTCCAGTAACCTCAATGCACAATAAATTCGAAAGAAAGCTTTCTTCACAAGAAAGTCCCATATGAAATATAAACACCCTATCACTAAACAACTTAATTCTAGAAGCAAAA
>MJUU01025007.1:17280-34175 GCA_002080025.1 Modiolus philippinarum
ATCACAAGGAAGTAACATACCAAATATAAACACCCTACCACTAAAAGCTTACCTTCTAGAGGCAAGGTTAAAGTTTTACAAAAATTGCCCTCAGGGAAAGGTCAAGGTCAAAATGTCTACAAATAAGGTACCACTAGAAAGCTCTCATCATAAGCAAGTCATATACTAAATATGAACACCCTACCACTGAAAGTCTACCTTCTAGAGGCAATAAAGTTCTTCAAAAATTGCCCTCAGGGAAAGGTCAAGGACAAAATGTCTACAAAGATGGTACCACTAGAAAGCTCTCATCATAAGGAAGTCACATAACCTTAATCTTGCACCTACTGATGAAAGATTAATCTTCTGCAAGTTGTAGTATCTAAAATCCAGACTGTAACACAAACTTTATCCTAAGTCACTCATGCATGAAATGTAGGTCAAAGTGACTCAATTTTCATCTGGAGCTTCCTAACTTTACAAGACATCTCTACATACAAAATATTATTCCTCTACAAGTTGTAGTATCCATGATCTGGACTATTACAAAAACTTTAACCTGAGTCACTCATGCATGAAATGTAGGTCAAATCCACCTATTCTATATATCAACCTCAAGTTCTCCTCAAGATGCACCCATGGACAAAACATTGTCCATCTACGACTTGTTATTCAAAAGATATATGGTCTTAAATTCGAACGGACGAACAGACAAACGGACGAACGGGTAAAACGCTATATCCCCTCCCCAACTTCGTTGGGTGAGGGGATAAAAATGGAGATGATCATATCATGTTTTTTAAAGTGAATTCATTAGATAACCTCCTTAGGTCTTTTTTTTCCAAAAAGTTAAGGCATTACTCTGTCCAAATGTAAACTTAATATCATTTAAAGAAATTTTTTGCAACTACCTAGTTAAAATCTTTATATTTGGAAATGATGGTTTCTTAATGGATGACAACAAAATGTTATTTCAATATGTGTTTGAATTTATTGAAAACAGTAAACTTTTTATATAATTTATTTGTATGGTTTTGATTTTCAATAACATGTGTTTTTTCTATGTGTGAGAGTATGTGAATGAGAGTTGTATTGTATATTGTCTTGTATTATATTGTCTTGTCTGTTTATGTTGAGGAGAACAACTTTGTAGCCCTCCGGCTGTTTGTAATCCTCATTAAATAAATAAAGCATTAAATTAAATTAACCTCCTTACCTCAGCTCCACCTCTCATTAATGTAGAACAATACTACTCTTTACCTCAGCTCCACCTCTCATTAATGTAGAACCATACTACTCCTTACCTCAGCTCCACCTCTCATTAATGTAGAACCAATACTACTCCTTACCTCAGCTCCACCTCTCATTAATGTAGAGCAATACTACTCCTTACCTCAGCTCCACCTCTCATTAATGTAGAACCAATACTACTCCTTACCTCAGCTCCACCTCTCATTAATGTAATACCAAACTACTCCTTACCTCAGCTCCACCTCTCATTAATGTAGAGCCATACTACTCCTTACCTCAGCTCCACCTCTCATTAATGTAGAACCATACTACTCCTTACCTCAGCTCCACCTCTCACTAATGTAGACTACTCCTTACCTCAGCTCCACCTCTCATTAATGTAGAACCAATACTACTCCTTACCTCAGCTCCACCTCTCATTAATGTAGAACCATACTACTCCTTATCTCAGCTCCACCTCTCATTAATGTAGAACCATACTACTCCTTACCTCAGCTCCACCTCTCACTAATATAGAACAATACTACTCCTTACCTCAGCTCCACCTCTCATTAATGTAGAACCAATACTACTCCTTACCTCAACTCCACCTCTCACTAATGTAGAACAATACTACTCCTTACCTCAGCTCCACATCTCATTAATGTAGAACCAATACTACTCCTTACCTCAGCTCCAACTCTCATTAATGTAGAAATATACTACTCCTTACCTCAGCCCCACCTCTCATTAATGTAGAACCAATACTACTCCTTACCTCAGCTCCACCTCTCATTGATGTAGAACCAATACTACTCCTTACCTCAGCTCCACCTCTCATTAATGTAGAACAATACTACTCCTTACCTCAGCTCCACCTCTCATTAATGTAGAACCAAATGCCAAAGCTATATTCTTCACATCCATCAGATTATCTTTACTGTGGCCAGCCAAACTAAAAATATATGAAGGATATAAATATAAAAAGGTGTTATAGTAAAGAAAAGTAAATTTCAACTTCAAAAGGAAATAACTCCTACAAAAAAATTGATGAATAAACATAAATCTTAAAGTTCATACATGTATATAACTCATCAAGATGAACTCGCATACCAAATATCAGACAAGATCTCCAGCAGTTTCCCTTCTTTTTTCTAGTAACTGTTATTTCATGAAATTCTGAAGTCCAAAGGGCAATAACTCTTACAAATATAGACAAATTCAGATAAATTGCATTCAAAAGTAAACCTACATATCAAATATCAAGTCATTCCATGTCGTTTTTTAGTCCAAAGAGCAATAATATAACAATATAATGATGCATTCTATGTATATATTACTATAATTTATTGAACAGGTTGGTTGTGGCTTAATTTTCTCTGTCTTGTACATAATTTTAACACGAATAATCCTGATATAATTGACCCATGACCAGTCAGGTCAATTAAATAGAGTAATATAAGTGAAAAAATGGCTGAAAATGAGTAAACTTTGACCTTAGTTCTAGGAAAAAGCATATGGTAAGGAAAACTTTCAGGTTGGTAAAGGAAAGGGATATTAGTGTCTACATTATAAACGTATGAAATAACCCTGTACTTAGACATAAACTCCTTGCATTATGATGTCAGGAAAAGGGAACTAATTCATTGCTTTCAACGATGTCATTCTAATGGTGATTTTAATTTTTTGGCAAGTGTTGAAGGGTAAGGGAGATGAATAGTCAAATACCAGTGAGAGTGTTAGACAAAAAATCATCAGCTATGATTTCTAGTCGGTACTCAGAAACCTTCAATGGAGGACTTAAAATATTACCCTATGGTGTCTGAGATACTAAATTTTAATAATCATTACCAGTAATGTAAGATTTTGCAGTAAGAATTAATGGTTCATTTAATTCAACCTAAGGTGACACCATGACAGTAAAATTCGTCCCCCTTTGATAACAAAACTTACATTTATAGGTCTCAAAAGGTACAAGTACAGCTTCATCTTAATATATTTCAGTCACAAAAATGTTTTTAAGAATGTAATTTTGGTGACTTATTTCCCCTGTCCTGACCTTTTCTTACATTTGATACTGTAAAAGTCCTATAGTGGAGATCCACTTTTCTTGGACTTTGTGGTTTGCTAAATCCCATTGCATACAGCAACATACAGCACTAGCATTGTAAGAAATCAATATCAACAAAACAAATACAGACCACTACTTGTCATGCAACTATATGACTTTGTGGTTTGCTAAATCCCAGACTTTGTGGTTTGCTAAATCCCACACTACTTGTCATGCAACTAGGTGACTTTGTGGTTTGCTAAATCCCAGACTTTGTGGTTTGCTAAATCCCAGTTAATTTCCCAAAGAAATGCATTTTTCCACTAGAGTAATAAGATTCAAATGCATATAGAATTTGAAAACCACAAATGTAAATACCAACGAAAAAGTGATATTTAATACGAACACCAGTTAAGTCCACGAATAAAAGCACTTCCACAGTACTTGTCATATTATTGATTGGCTAACTTCTTAGGAGAGAGGCATTGCTTAACAATGACTTTGAAATTTATAATTACTCATTTATTGGTTCACCATTAGAATAAGAATTTTATTATACTTATCAGGATCCATAACAAGGCATACAGCAACATACAGCATTAGTATTATTAGAAATAAATATCAACAAAACAAATACAGACCACTACTTGTCATGGCAGGACCACAGCCTGACACATAATAACTAATACAATGGGACAATTTATTAGCTACATCTGAGATTTTTAAATTTTTTAATGATCTCCCATGAGATCTCCACATATCATATTGGTAAGTGCAGGGGGATATATCTTAATTTTTAAATTTAATTTTTTTTTTTTCATTCATATAAATTTTATTCCATATTTATTTACAATAAAAGTGAATTGCAGGACAAAATCCGCAAATCACTACTGGAAAAACAATAATCATGTTAGATTGACCCTTAAATTGTTTGTAGCCTACATGTAAAATAGAATACTGTTTGTCCAAAGAAAAACATGGCATTTTATGGTCTACTATATTATAAATAAAAATTTCTTTGAAATGAAATTACATGTATGAGGGGGAGCTGGCCCTATATTTAGGGATGTCAGGATTAAGCTCGGGATTTCGGGATTTTTATGATTGAAGCCTGCGATTTCAGGAAATAACTTCAACGGGAACCGGGATATCATCAGTCTTCAAGTTTCTTTGTAGTTCAGGATTTCCGGATTTAGAAAAAATAAAGTCGGGATTCCAGGAAATGAGACCCCCTCCGGCTCCCCCTCATGTATCATGGGAAATTATAAGAATTTTCATATCATAATTATTTCATAAATATTCAGTTCATCTTCATTTTAGATGCTAAAATTGAAAATTTACTTGTTTTAAAAGAATAAAATAATAGATTGAAAAATGTCCAAATAAAATAGCATATAAAGGGAGGTAATGATAATATTTCTTTGTTAATTTAAAATGATTGAGTATATAATAGAAAGTTAAATAATGGCGCATCAATCAGGAATGTGATGCTAAATTACAATATATTTAAATTTCTATACTCCATACCCCTCAAATGAATTGTAGATCAAAATACTCCATATTCCTAAAACAAAGGGAAAATGATTCATAAGGCCATACAGGCATACACAGTTTATTACTTGATCTCAGGCCTCATTTTCAGAGAAAATTGTGAGGGAGGGAGGTCCCTTTTCATTTTATTTATCATTCTTTCCCTCAAAAATAGTGATGAAGGGTTTGTTGTTATTCTTTTGGCAAAACTGAAAAGGGGAAATGAGGCATCTTAAAAAGAGGTGAGGGGCCTCAGAAGGGTGGGCTAATATTATTATCATTTATTACCTCCCTTGCTATTAAACTGGGTTTACTATTTATTGTATTATTTTTCTTATAAAATTGCAGTATGACATTTTCTTGCAATGGTTTAATTTCAAAACAAGTAATTATCAATTTTAGCATCTAAAATTTACGTGAATTGAATAGTTATGAAATATTTAAAATATAAAATTTCTTATAATACCATTTCAAAGAAATTTTTATGTATATAGTAGTCCATGAAATGCCATTTCTCATTGGACACACGGACGTGCGGACTATCTATACGATAGCTAATTGAACCCCCGCACAAAAATTAATTTGTGGAGATCTCAAGTGAGGTCAATATGAAATTAAAAACTATAAAATATTAAAGGTAACCTGATAATGTAGCCATTCAAACAAATTTTATATAGAGCTTTATTGGTATATAAATATTTACTTAATTAATCATTGACCTGGGTATGTAAAAACATACAATCGAGTTCAAGATAATTTGGAGGTAAAAGTGGTAATTAACCCCCCCCCCAATTTAAACAATGAGAGGTAACTTGATATTTTCTTTGCACTAATGTATAGTTGCATACATGTACATGTACATGGGGGAGTAGGGGGTTGCAGAAGGGGTCTCAACCTGATCTCCCTTCATTAAAATGAGCAAATCCCAAAAGCCTGGTTATGTTTTGCAAAAAGTCCCGATCCCAGAAGACCAATTTTTGCTGATCCTGTTTAATTTTATCAATAAATCCAACATCCATTTCCTGTGCCCTGATTGCATGAAAATGTCAAAATAAGAGAAGTTTTAAAACCACTTCAAATAAAATTCCTCTGAATTCTTCTGTTCCTGTTTGGTTCTTCCATGCAACAAGAAGAATTAATATTTTACAAACTAAGATCCGTTATAAAACAGTGCATTGAATCATGATCTTTATCGGTTTAACTTAAGAGACAATCCTAGCTGTGCATGTGGATTTCCATAATATTTTGTGTGATCTTTTCTTAATTTTAGGTATATATGGAGATATTTCTTTTAATTGTATTTTGTTTAGATCCAAGAATCATCATGTAGAACAGAATGTTGACTTTTTTCTAGCAGTTCATGATATTATTAAGTATAGTTCAAATGTTCTGATTACTGGTTGGAGTATGTGTGTATGTATCTATATATGTGTGTGTGTTTGTGTTTGTGAGTGTTGCTTAAATTATAATTTTGACAAATTAAAAATAACTCCAGTTGTACTTGGATGGCTCAAACTACAATACCTAGAACACAATGGATGTCTCCAACTCTTTTTCTGGTCCCGTTGTTCAAGTTTAAACATAGTTTTACCTTGATAGCTAGAACACCTCTTTAACTTGAACTGTTTTCATTGGTCCCTTGTGTGTTCCAGCCATCCAAGTTTGACTGTATTAACCCCCCCTGGGTATTAACATGTTCATTTGCTGCCATTTACCATTATTATGTTGTGTATTGTAGGGAGAGGGCTTTATATAATGTTGTGATAACTTGAGCATGATCCTATTGAAGTAAATATTTTGATCAATAAAATATGTTTTATTCAATATCGAATTGCATTTCCATCCCGAATTCCTGGACGTAAAAAAGGGCCATCCTGATTCCCTGAAGCTAAAATGATCAATCACGGCATACCGAAAATGGTCTCACCCCCTCCCCTCCAAGTATAAGTACACTATAAATATTTGACACAAATAAAAATATGCTTGGTTTTCAGGTTCCCAAATTTTTTAAATTGATTTCATAAGTATGCTAACTAATGAAGGGCCATGGGATGGGACTGTGTCAGTTATTCTAAGACCCTGGAATTTCCTGCTATATTGTGTTTTTAGGCCATAAGTTCAATATTTAATTGATTTTAGAATGTGTAAAGTTAGAAACAATATACTGGTCATGTTGTTTATTACTATGATAAAATCTATTGTTTAAATGTGTATGCAAACAGACAAAGTCGATGACACATATTTTTATATTGTAAACAATACTGACATCCATATTATCTCCCCTTTCCCATGCGACATTAAAAGCGTAATCTTCTATCATTGTGGAGTTCCCCCTTTTCCGACCAAACGATTGATTCGGGACTTTTTTATAATGTTGAAAACAATTGGATGACAAATTACATTGCATCCAATCAAAACTTTTCTGACATCAATACAATCCAGTATTTCAAAAGGGGAATTTCTCAAAGTTGTACATGTCTGTAGCTTTATACAATATATCACTGATTGAAGGACACAAATTGTAATATAACTTCTAAAATAATCCAAAATTCATTGTTAAACAATGCCTCCATCTGGTTGTCAGACTTTTGAAAATTAATCAATGTTGATAGTATCTCTCCAGAAAAAAAATCGCTATATTTCAAAAGTTGGTGGCAACTATTTATTTATTTAGAGATGATTGTGACTGCAACCTTCCAAATCCCCATCATAGATATCAGTGCTTTTCCTCAACAAATTGATTGAAATTCTAATCTGAAGCTGTAGTATGACGATTTTTGTACCATGCCTCCCATTGACAGTTTCAGTCACTTATCCACTTCTTCTCGGCTGATTTTTTCAATTGATAATAAAATTTTTCTAAGAAATTTATTGTTTATTTGTACATGTAGTTATAATTTGACATTTGGTTTGATATTGTCTCCTGTCCTTTACCAAATTCTCACACACCAAGTTCCCATATGTCGATACACTGAAATCTAGCAGGAATATATACATATCCCTTTAGGTTTCAAAGTAAATTATAATCTATTAGAACTTTTCTATTGCAGGCAGATGGGTAGGCATTCAGACAAAACTTGGCTTTCCCAGGCAGGTGGGTAGGCATTCAAATAAAACTGGGTTATTGCATTCAGGTGGGTAGGCATTCAAATAAAACTTGGGTTTCACATGTAGGTGGGTAGAATATTCAAATAAAACTTGGCTATTGCAGGGAGCCTGAGGGAGGTTGGTAGGCATTCTTAAAACTTGGCTATTGCAGGGAGATGCGTAGGAATTCAAATAAAACTTGGCTATTGCAGGGAGGTGGGTAGGCATTCAAATAAAACTTGGCTATTGCAGGCAGGTGGGTAAGCACTTAAGGTAGATAGATAGTAATAGTCATATCCATGAGATTTTGTTGTAAGTTGGTACAACTGAAGAATTAATCCTACTTACCAAAAATCTGTAATAAAAAGTATGGGTCACCATGCTTGTTTTTTCTAGAATTTATATCAAAGTTTGCTCATTTTTAGCCATTTTTCACCTACCTTTACAAAGAATGCACGGGGAAAATACGGAAAGGCAATTTTTAGCTTAATAGAAATTAACTTTTTATCCATGAGAATTTGATGTATTTTTGTGAACAGATAGTTTATGATGTAATTTATTGGTTACAATTAAAAAATGAATATGTCACCATGCTTTTAACGGAGATATTTTACAAACTTTCCGGATGAAACATTATTTTCGGGAAAAGGGAGTTAATTCGCGGTAAAGTAAACGAAAAATGACGTTTCACATTTGTCATTCAATTATGATGTCACAAAGGAAAAGCCGTCAAATTACTGTTCCGGCCAGAAAATCAAACCTACCCCGTACCCGACTCTTTATTTTTCTTGTGCGCGGTTGGATTGTGCAGCGCAACAGTGTCTATCTACCTTAATTTAATTTTGCTTTTGAAGGCAGGTAGGAAGGCCTTCAGACAAAACTCTGGGCTTGCAGGCAAAGTGGTATGCAATCAAGTAAATCTGGGCTAAAGTAGACAGGTTGATAGGCAGTAGGTAGCATGGTTGGCCGGGAAATACCAGTGGCGTTAATTCCCACTGGCAATTACCGGTAATTCCTGTCCTGGGTAATACTGCTAATTTTCAAAAAGTGGGAAATACTGGGAAATATAAAAAATGACTCTAATAAAACCCTACTGACATAAAAATACTCCCTAACTATTTGTTTAAATTTACTTTCAAATTTACATTTTTCTTTAAAATTGTATTTAACATACATTGATTCATTTTTAATTCCAAAAAACAAATGTGTGTATTTTTCATAAAATTTAGATAGGGCTGTTCCAGAAAAATTGACATGGGGGGGTTTGAAGGCACTTTTAATGACCCCCACCACCCATAGAATTCTTCCTTATATGTACAATACAAAAAGATGATGTAAAGACAACCACCCACAGCAATTTATATATGTGTATAAGGTGCCTTCAAAGGGTCCCATACCAACTTTTCTGGAACAGCCCTTAGTTGTGAAAACATGCCTTTGAAATCAATTTGTTATCTTTTTTGAAAAAAAATAGGTATACCCAAGCCCATCAATGACATTTATGTTGATTTTGTAATTAACACTCTCACATTTGACACAATTTTAGTTGTTATTAGTAAATAAAAATGATAATAACTAGTACCTTAATGAATTTGATTTTTGTTTACACAAACACTTAAATAAATCAATTGCATTAAAGGTATTACATTGTAGAATGATTATGATGTTTAATAGTGAAAGTGGGAAGACATATATTGTTTTACCTATTTGGAATAGTCATATCATAGTGGAAGAAAATGAAATTGGCTTTGCATAATCCCATTTAGACATGTCTGATGCATTTTCAGCACTTTTCACTACAAAGTTATGGGGTCATATCTTTCGACAGTATATTTCCCAGTATTGTACAGAATTCCCACTATTTCCTGGGAATAACAAGTATTTCCCACCGTCCTGGGAAATATGAGTATTTCCCACTTTTTTGCCAACCCTGGTAGGTAGGCATACAGATTAAACTTAGGCTAACATGTACTGCTCATAATAACTATTGCACCCTGACATAATCAAAATATTTTTGACATATAATTCACCAACAGTTTATGAGTTTGGACAAACTGAAAACATAAGAACATTTACAACTTAGACTGAACTTGCTTAATGTAATACCAGTTTTCTGACTGTACATCTGTTTACTACTGGGAGACTGACCTGGCTAAATGTAATAGCAGTTTTCTGACTGTACATCTATTTACTACTGGAAGACTGACCTTGCTAAATGTAATACATGTTTTCTGACTGCACATCTATTTACTACTGGAAGACTGACCTGGCTAACTGTAATACAAGTTTTCTGACTGTACATCTATTTACTACTGAGACTGACCTTGCTAAATGTAATACCAGTTTTCTGACTGTGCATCTGTTTACTACTGGGAGTCTGACCTGGCTAAATGTAATACCAGTTTTCTGACTGTATATCTGTTTACCACTGGGAGACTGACCTGGCTAAATGTAATACCAGTTTTCTGACTGTGCATCTGTTTACTACTGGGACACTGACCTGGCTAAATGTAATACAATTTTTTCTGACTGTACATTTGTTTACTACTGAGACTGACCTTGCAAAATGTAATACGAGTTTTCTGACTGCACATTTGTTTACTACAGGGAGACTGACCTGGCTAAATGTAATACCAGTTTTCTGACTGTACATCTGTTTAATACTGGGAGACTGACCTTGCTAAATGTAATACGAGTTTTCTGACTGTACATCTGTTTACTACTGGGAGACTGACCTGGCTAAATGTAATACAAGTTTTCTGACTGTACATCTATTTACTACTGAGACTGACCTGGCTAAATGTAATACCAGTTTTCTGACTGTACATCTATTTACTACTGGGAGAATGACCTTGCTAAATGTAATACCAGTTTTCTGACTGTACATCTATTTACTACTGGGAGACTGACCTGGCTAAATGTAATACCAGTTTTCTGACTGCACATCTGTTTACTACTGGGAGACTGACCTTGCTAAATGTAATACAGGTTTTCTGACTGTACATCTATTTACAACTGGGAGACTGACCTTGCTAAATGTAATACCAGTTTTCTGACTGTACATCTGTTTACCACTGGGAGCTGGCTCAACTGGAATTTATAAAATGGAATTTTGGAGTCGACACTTTCTTTAGCTGTAACCAGAAAAAAAAGATAATTACAAACTCAATTATCTCAAATGTGTCTATGACACAGTTCAATGTTTTCTTATAGGATTCATAAACATAAGAAATAAAGGACTTTTGAGATAGGAACTCTTGTGTAATGGAAGGCAGAAATGATGGCCTCAGATACCAGTAAGAAGGAAAACTGGATTTTTATACCTATTGAAATAAATATATACCACATAAAAAACAAACTATTTATGAAATTGAAGTGCATTTATAATTTTTCCAATATGACAATTTTTAACTAAGTTTTAATTGACGAAAAAAAATTTAAATTTAAATCACCCTAAGCTCCAACAGTGTTCATTCATTAGTGATTCCTATCAATGTATTGATGTATTGATTTTTTACGTATAAAAATAGATCTGTTACCGGAGTAAACATGATTCAAAAGTCCTGTATTGTTTCTTGGTCTTGCATGTACAACAGTGAGAGGATAAGAGGTAATTTTTACATGATATATGTCACAGTTTTGAATTAAACAAAAGAAAGTACAGTAAAACCTGAGTAAACCATTCAACCACTGATCTGAAAATTATGGCCAATTTGTACAGTGTGCTAGTTTAATCTGGTTTCACAGATTCCAGGGAGTAAAATGTCAGAGGGAGTAGAGGCTTACTCTAAGCAGAATCTGTATTGTGTACAACTGTTAATATTCTGACTATTCTAACTTTAAAGTGAACAAGAGGAAAGCTGTTAATGTAACAGTAAATCATTTAGGTATAAATTATCAAATATCAAAATCAAAGTGACATGCATACCTTTGCTATATGTACAAATGATCTGCAAAATATAAACCTTTTATCTCAAAACTGTAGGAGATTTGCTCAAGATAAAAGGGGTACCCTATAGGCAGATATTTGAAATATAAAAGTGAGTAAGTTCAACAACTGATAATTTTGGCATTCATTTTCAGAAATCAAAGTAACATGCACACCTTTGATAAATGTGCAAATGATCTGCAAAATATAGACCTTCTATCTAACTAGTGAATAAGTCTGTAAGACACGGATGCCCCGCCAAAAGATTGAACGCAAAGGATAACCTCATATTAAAATGTAGGTCAAAGCCACCTTATTGCCAATGATTTTGGTAGTACCCCTCAAGGCAATTACTGTGATGAATATCATTGTCCTATAATGTGAAGTTGTTGAGAAATGGACTTCAGTGCAAACCTTAACCGAAGTCACTGAAGCGTAAAATGTAGGTCAAAGCCACCTTATTGTCAATGATTTGGGTAGTACTCATCAAGGCAATTACTTTGATAAAATGCTATTTTCCTAAAATGTGTAGCTGTTGAGAAATGGACTTTAATGCAAAACTTAACCAAATTCACTGAAGCGTAAAATATAGGTCAAAGCCGCCTAATTGTCAATGATTTGGGTAGTATTCATCAAGGCAATTAATTTGATGTCAATGATTTGGGTAGTACTCATCAAGGCAATTAATTTGATGAAATATCATTGTTCTAAAATGTATAAGGGATGGCAATTTCACAGATATAATGTAACCAGTTATTCGGAAAACCTTTTCGAAAATCTTTCGACCAATTAACCGGTAAACGGTGTTTAATGAAATATTGAATGTTTTCCAGATTTTATGAATAAATAATTAGATTCGTTTCTCTTTTTTCGTGATGTTCATCGAGATAGGGATACAAAGAAAAAAATTATATAAGCTAGTCATTAGATACTTTCCAATCGTCATCTCAGGAAAAAGCTCCTGTGATATTCTACTTTCTTCTTGGTTTATATAATTATTTTACCATTTTAATCCATAAATATTTCTACTTTCGTCTTTCAAACTGTACAAATTGGGTTATTTAGTGGAATTACAAATTTTTGTGAAGTAAAGCTTACTTATAGTTTACTTTATTTTGTGTAGAGGCATGTACAGTCCCCTCATAAATTGCTAAAATCACACGACATTAATATTTTTGTATTATTCTACGTAATACATGTATATAAATTTAAGAATTCTAGCATATATATTCTGTTATAACAGTACATTTTAATTCAACATTTTGATAATTTATGTAAACTCTATAAGTTCTAAAGGTAGATAATTCGTAAATTGATTAGCTTATTAGCATTAGACACTATGATAGGACTGAAAATTAAAATGTAATTATCAAATTATTCGTTATGTAAACAACTTGTCAATTAATTGGTCTTTCGAATCAATTAAATAAATAGAAATAGCGATGTCTGATTGCATACATAACAGTATACAAGTGAAATAAATTTTGAAGCCGAGTACTCGAATACCGATTTTACTAACCGGTAACACCCTATTCGACCGATTAACCAAGTAACCGGTTACTCGTTGCCATCCCTATTAAACATAAAACTGAACCAGAGTCACTCAAGCATGAAATATAGGTCAAAGAGTCAAACTACCCAGTGACCTATTATCATTGTTCTACCTCTTAGTTTCTGAGAAATGGACATTCCGGTATATACATGAAATCATTATGCTAAACTCCTCACAGGAAGGGATCTTGGTGGAAGCTGTATACTGAGTGCACATAATTTAATTTGTCAGTTGGTAATGGGTCTGGAGCTGGCATGTTGGTTAACTGCTAGTAGTCTTTTGTGATTTCATGTTTATGTCCGTTTATTTAGTTCTTTCAGTTTAATTTTTCACAATTGACTCAGTCCTGTTGCTAACTGAATTTTCCTGTTGTTACTATTGTATTTTTATTTATCACATTGGCTAGGGGGAAGGTTTGGGCCCAATAGAACTAGTTTCACCCCGCCGCAGCAGGTTTGCGCCTGTCCTAAGTCAGGAAATTTATTAAGCCTTTGTATGTCTTGTCTGTTTTCTTGATAGTTTACTTTATGTCTATAGGAGTCTAGGATGATGTTTATTTTGCTGAACTTGATTACTCTTTATTTAGGGGCCGACTCCGACCTGCTGTTGGGTGTGGGTTTTCCTCACCGTTCATTGAAGATATTATGGTGGCTTTGAGTTGTTGTTGCTCCCCTTTGGGTCCTTGTCTTTTTGACACATTCCACATTTCCCTTCTTTTTTCTATTTAACTCAAAACTTAAATGGACGTACGGACAGAGAGACAAGGGTAACACTATATGCCCCTTCTACATTTGTGGGCGGGGCATAAAAAACTGTAGAAGATTTGCTCTGTACAAAAGCGGTACCCTATAGGCAGATATTTGACGTAAAAATGACTAAAGTTCAACAACTGGTAATTTTGGCATAAATTATCAGAAATCAAATTCAAAGTAACATGCACACCTTTGATATAAGTTCAAATGATCTGAAAAATATAAATTTTCTATCTCAAATACTGTAGTAGATTTGCCCCATACAAGTGGGGAACCCTATAGGATATTTGATATAAAAATTACTAAGTTCAACAACTGGTAATTTTGGCATAAATTATCTGAAGTAAAAATCAAAGTTACATGCACACCTTTGATATAAGTACAAATGATCTGCAAAATAAACACCTTTTACCTTGAAAACTGTAGGAGGTTTGCTCCCGACAAATGATGTACCTATTTGGCAGCCGCCTGCCGCCTGCCATTTCACCATTCTAATAAACGGATTTTTCCAGATATAAAACCCGGTTAATAAAATTGATTTCATAGTACTATCAAATTAAACTTTCGTTCTTTGTCTGTGTAATATCTATATTTGGAGAGTTTATTGGTATTTCTCTTTGCTGTTCAAGTTTACATGTTGTCATCCAATTAATCCTCCAATTTCATTAATATTCCAACCCTTATCATTACATTCATAAAGTTTTTAACAGGAAGTACTATTTCAATGTGCTTGAAATAAGGCACAGTATAGGACCAAATATTGAAGCTCCAGTGACAGTAATGTGTAGTAACTGCCAAAAATACAACAAAACCATGTAGTAGAAGTGTAACCACTGGGTCATCTAGAACATATTTTACAAAAGGATATGGAGTAAATGAACATGAAACCATAACACATATGTTAACTCCAACTGCAATAATTTAAATGAGCTGTATGGCCATTTCGGAAATTTATTCCTCATCAGCAGCACTAGAACCCAAACATAGGAAATCCATAATTTCAAAAAATGTTTAAAATGCATAAATTCAAATGAAATCTGAATAATCAGTAATATCAAATATAGCTAAGGACAAAACTATGATGGAATGAGTTAAACCTTAGGTTTTAAAATTTATCTAAAGTTAGATAATAGTAATTGAACAAAGTGTACACATGAGATATTATGTCATGTTCAAGCATTTATGTATTATGAGTTACCTGCACATTTAATCCAATCTTGATATCCATTCTTGGTAAACAGAGGGTCCTTCAACTGTCGGAAAAACCTCTTCAGACAATTTGCCACCTCATTAACACTGTTAGTGTCCATCCGTAATGTCAAGCTGTGTGCATCTGAAATGGATAATTTGTTTTTGCTTTACATGGGACATAATCCACTTTTAATATAACCTGATCACAAGTGTATCAGATTTTGTTGTTGATGTGTGTGTATTTACACTTCACAACTGATAAAATATAATTAGTAACATATTCATAAATTGCAGTAAAATTTCAGTATCTTTTACTAAAAAAACTATGAAGAAAAAAATAATACTGCATGATTTTATTATTGTAGACAGTCATTTTTGAAATGTCATATTCTCTAAGTTTTAAAAACATACATGTAGACAGTAGTTAGAATTTCGAAGGAACTAATATTTGCAGTTTCGGTCACTCTCAAATGATTATTAATTTTAGAAAATTACTGTTATCTTCAAATTATACGAAATTGTAGCATAAACTGGATTGTCCCCATGAAGAATTATCAAGTTGGACTGTTTCATCCCTCCTTCAACCAGAATTCAAATATTAAGATTGACTGATCAATATTTAACATATATCGCAATATTTTCCACCTTTTCCCTTCTGCTTTGGTATTCATTTACTAATGTAAGTAAATTTAAATAAAGCTAATTAAGCAGAAAATATAGGTCAGAGACATCTAATTTTCTTGGGGTCTTGTGAGGTCATAATAAGATGTACCTGTGTGCAAAGTTTGATGATGCTATGCATGCACAGTATTAAAAATATATACCTAAATGAGGACATGGTTTCGGATGCAGTTGTTGACTCTGGAGCGGGGGAGGGGGTACTCCAATAGTACTCCAATAGTCCTCAACATTTTGTTGGTGAATTAATAAATTTTGGGTACTCTATATCTACAGTAAGATGACATTACATTCATGAAAACAGGCCAAAGTTGTCACAGTCAACAAATTTTATGTTCAAAGGCTCCCCATTAGAGAAATATGAACCAATAGAGAGCTTTACAAACCTGCTAAAAATCTGGACAATAAATGTGAAATTCTGGAATCTACCGCTGCCTGTCTATATACACCTTCTTCTTTCATTCCTGAAAAAAATAAAGTACACTCGGAGAAGATAAGTATTGATAAAGAACTTACTGATAGGATGGTAGATGTCACATGGATAATACAATATCTCCAAAACTCTCTAAAATACATGTACAATAATCAAAGATGTTTATAGAGTGTTCATTTGTTATATCGCTGTATCAAACAGTGTTCCCTCACTCATCTCCACTTGTTTTGTTATATCGCTGTATCAAACAGTGTTCCCTCACTCATCTCCACTTGTTTTGTTATATCGCTGTATCAAACAGTGTTCCCTCACTCGTCTCCACTTGTTTTGTTATATCGCTGTATCAAACAGTGTTCCCTCACTCATCTCCACTTGTTTTGTTATATCACTGTATCAAACAGTGTTCCCTCTCTCATCTCCACTTGTTTTGTTATACCGCTGTATCAAACAGTGTTCCCTCACTCATCTCCACTTGTTTTGTTATA
>MJUU01025007.1:38269-58442 GCA_002080025.1 Modiolus philippinarum
CTCTATCAAACAGTGTTCCCTCACTCATCTCCACTTGTTTTGTTATACCGCTCTATCAAACAGTGTTCCCTCACTCATCTCCACTTGTTTTCAAGGTATATTTCAAAATAAATTACATAGTTTATGCACATATATTGCCACCCTAACTTATCCCAAATTTAGTCTACAGGAACTTGTATTACATGAATCCTCTACCATGCACATCAGAATATGGTGTTCTACCTATCACGAGTTTTACTGAACAAACCAGGGATCTGGAAATTTTTGGAACCAATTTTGGTCATTTTTTGGAGGTCAGAACATGTGGATGAAATTTTTGACATCGTCTTTACCACCCCCCTTTTTCAATGATGTTTATTTTAAGCTATGTTTTCTACACAACGTATGATTCTTGTCTAGTATTCTGATGACCAAGGTTGTATCAGCACTGCAATAGGTTAATAATTCATGTTTATTATCAGCAGTGATGTCCAAATGTCAAAAATGCAGTGATGACAAAACAAAAGTAAACTGGAAATGACACATGTGTTGTAATTTCAAACAAAATTGGAAACGGCTGTGAAATGCAAATGCATTAAAATTGGAAAGGCTTTTTCGAGGCACTAACGGAATTCAGTTGGATTTAAATTAACTAATTTTTAATTACAGCAATGTTAGGGTTTTTACGATCTTCGCATAAGTTTTATGAACATGCATGCACTATGGGAAAGTAAGTAAAAACGAAAGTACCGGTCAGTATTAAGTTGAAATAAAAAAGAAAATTTCACGTTTGAAGTAAAATCCTCTATTTCCAATGCTTCCTTTGCCAATATTTACCCCCTGGGTAATTGCCACCTCTTGTTATCATCATCACAAGGGTAATTAATTCCTAACTGGCAATCAACAAAGGTGTTACCTATTCTAATCATGTGCTGTTTATCTGATTAAAGGTGATGACATGTTTATTTAATAATTACCTGTTGACATGTTACATCAAATTTAATTAGCAGTTTGGTTATCAAAGTCAATTTTTTTATGCATCGTCTTGTAGAAAGTCGGATTTTTTTACATACAGTTTTTTGAATGTCCGAAAAGTTGAAATTCATTTCAGTCAAAAATCGAAAATTTCAGTCATGACCGACAAAAAAGTGGCATTTCGGATCCCTGGAACAAACATATAAACACCTTTTATATGATAGAATTATAGTTTTCATAACGAGAAAGAATTGTATATCGATGGATATCAACTAGAGTTATGTAATTTCAAAATATAATGAACGAGCCTTTGGCGAGTTTATTATATTTGATATTACATAACGAGAGTTGATATGCATCGATATACAATTCTTTCAAGTTGTTCAAACTATTTCTCTTATGATTTTCATAAATAAGTGAATATTTAGTGCCGAACTGCTGTTTTTGTTTCAATTAACAACACCGTTGCTAGGTAACGTTAATTACCACCAACGAGATTTCAAAGTGGTCCAATAGAAACATCGAAAAATAATAGCACATCATTCGTGATGTGTTATTTCTTGGCGTTCGACCAATGAAATTCCTGCAAGAGTGATTCAACAAGTTCATATCTAACTCCAGCTTCAGTCTCGTTATGTACCGCAAATAACTATTCGTGCAAGGAAAAGATAATAAGCGTGCATCATTAGAGAAAGTTAAAATAATAACTATATAAAATTTGTTCATCTGCCAACAGATTTATGGCAAGATTTAACCTAAGTCACTGTCAATCAAGCATAAAAGGTTAGGTAAAGGTGACAGAATTGTATTATGAATCTGGCAGTATAATAAGTATGAATAACACAATAACACACCACTTCCTGTTGTCCATTTGTAAATAAAGACGACATGGATATCTTTCTTATACGTACCATTTTCTTCTATAAATTTGATACATTTATGTACTATAACAGGGACATTTTCTGTCGTTAATTGTTGATCTTCAATGGTTGGACCACCACCCTGTAATAAATATCATTAACAATAAGTATATTGACATGATACACTTAATTAACAAACATGCATTTTTTATTCATATTCTGAGGACATTTTATTTTACCCTTAACAATCAGTTCCTTTATCTCACATACACAGGAGCTTCAGTTTTATTGAGTTATTGTTATATACATATACTCATAACTAAGTATTATATGGGGCTATACATGTGGAATAAAGGACATTTTGTTTTTGATATAGACCATATCACAGCCAGCCTTTATCAACATCAAGCAAGCCAGTTAGGTAATTCATAAAACGATAAATTCTAAAATAAATTGAAATTAGCTGATATTTCTGTTTGAGCAAAGTTAATACATTGTAATTAATATGCATTCTCCATCAGTTCAACACATGAAATGTATTAACTCAACTCACAGCAATACACATGACGTCTCCACAGTGACGTATTATCTTCTACTTCATGACCTGTTAAGTGATACTGACATTATCAGAAAATGATCATACAAATTACTGATAAAAAGCCATTATGACGCTAAAATTTTTTAAATGGTTCAAAAATTGTTCCACCAATAGCCTAGAATTCTACTGTTATTCAACTGCTAATTACATTCTCAGTTGCAGTGGAATTCTAAGCTCAATGTACTTTCCAATATCTTAGTATCACTTATATTTCAATCTTCTTAGAACAATAAAATAACAATAAATCTGAGTTCAGCAGACAACCTGTGTCTCTTGAGTGGAAACCAAGAATCAAATGGTGAATAAAAGGATATGGAGTAAATGCACATGAGACAAAGTCTCTACAAATACATGGTAAAAAACAAGTAAAGGAACAACGCTTTTATTGTTGTTCTTCATCTTGAAGTCACCATGAGGCCTTCAACAATGAGCTTCAACAAAACCTAGAAAGCTGGTAGAAAATAAATACACTAAAGTTCTAAAAGTAACGATGAAATCCAATTAGAGCTTGTACAAGGGAGATAATACTTAGTATTAAAAAATTCCTAAATTCAACATTTAATGATCAGTTGTTATAGCATACTCCATCCTACACATTATACTATCTTAGTTAAGCTAGAATTCTGCTAACAATTGAACAGATGAAGATATTTACAGTCATTATCATAAAAACTTTTATGATAAAAGTTAGTAAAATGTTTTGCATTGCTACATTGTATATAGGACTTGCAACCAGTTTTGTTTTATTTTGATTTGAAATCTGACATAGTAATTAACTCCATACACACATGCTTACGAATTTCTACAAAGATCTAAAAGATATTGAGAAAATGAAAAAAAATGACATGGACAAAAGAAATATTAGTTAAGATTTTTTATTTTTCTTTACTTTCATGGTTAGTTCTTGCTTTTTGAGAAAAAATAATTTTGTCTTTCATATTTCACAAAGCAATCAAAACAGAAAGAAGATTTACACAAGATTGAGTATTTCATGCATAATACAGGAGACATTTTTTACAGTTTAAAGACTGGCATCGTTCATATTTTCTTCTGTTAATCTTATTAACTAGAAAATGAAATTTAAGTATAAAACTCTTGTTAAACTTACCCTTTTTAATTTGTAAATCTAATTTTTAAAATTGATATTTTTGATATACAAACATCAACAATTCTACATTGTAAGTTCATAACTTTCACTCAAAAATGTACTTTGCATAGTATTTATAGCAAAACATTATCTGTTTCAGTTGTATATAAACCTAGTATGAAGACTGAAACCACACATAATGTCAGTTATAAATTTGAGTCCTTAGTAGTGGTCGTTAGTTGTGGCAAAAAAACTAGGAATCAATCTACAAGCTGCAAACCCACTTTCCGTTGCCCTAACCATGGTACATGTATTTAAGCCAATTTTTATTCAAAAATGCCAAATACTGTGGAAGTACTTTTATTCGTGGACATCAATTTTCATGGTTTTCATATATGCCACATATCATTGGTATTTAAATTCCTGGTTTCAAATTCTATACATTAAGTTTCTATGGAAAAATGTATTTCATTGGGAACTTAATTGCATGTTTAAAGCGAACTATGAAATCCATGAAAATTGGAACCCCACGAACAATAATACTTTCACAGTATACATAAAGATAGCAGCAGGTGGCAACAGATGAATGTAAATGAAATTTACAACAAGAGTAGACCCTAATAGATGTCTCGCCCGTCCCTGCTTAGAATCTGAATTGATGTTTTAAACAATAACTGACCTAATCAGAAAAACTGAATATGCTCACTAAACTGTGAAATTTAATTCAGTGACAAAAGCTATATAGCAGGCCCTTTATATACTATCCAAGACCAACCCATATACAAAATATCATTGACCTAAAACAAATACATACTGAGAAACTTAACATGCTCACTAGACCATGAAATTGAGGTCAAAGACAAAAGTCATATGCCAGTCTGACATATTTTACCGAAAACCAAGCTTCTTACTAAATATCATTGACCTACCACTTATAGTAGTTGAGAAATTAACCTAATCAGAAAAACTTATCATGGTCACTAGACCGTAGAATTGAGGTCAAAGACAAAAGTCATATGCCAGACTGGCATGTACTACCCAAGACCAACCTACATATTAAATATTATTGACCTACCACCTATAGTTATTGAGAAACGGACTTAATCAAAGAAACTTAACATGGTCACTAGACCATAAAATTGAGGTCAAGGACAAAAGGCATATGCCAAACTGGCATGTACTACCCAAGATCAACCTTTATAATAAATATTAGGGACCTACCACTTATAGTTATTGCGAAATGGACTTAATCAGACAAACTTAACATGGTCTCTAATCTGTGAAATTGAGGTCAAGCACAACATCATATGCCAGACTGACATGTACTAATCAAGACCAACCTACATACTATATATTATTGACCTACCACCTATAGTTATTGAGAAATGGACTTAATCAGACAAACTTAACGTGGTCACTAGACCTTGAAATTGAGGTCAAGGACAAAAGTTATATGCCAGACTGACATTTACTACTCAAGACCAACCTATATACCATATATCATTGATCTACCACTTATAGTTATTGAGATATTGATCTAATCAGAGAAATTTAACGTGGTCACTAGACTATGAAATTGAGGTCAAGGACAAAAGGCATATGCCAGACTGACATGTACTACTCAAGACAAACCTATATACCAAATATCATTGACCTACCACTTATAGTTATTGAGATATGGATTTAACCAGAGAAACTTAACGTGGTCACTAGACCGTAAAATTGAGGCCAAGGACGAAAGTCATATGCCAGACTGACATGTACTACTCAAGACCAACCCATATACCAAATATCATTGACCTACCACTTATAGTTATTGAGATATGGATCTGATAAGAGAAACTTAATGTGGTCACTAGACAATAAAATTGAGGTCAAGGTCAAAAGTCATATGCCAGACTGACATGTACTACTCAAGACCAACCCATATACCAAATATCATTGACCTACCACTTATTGTAATTGAGATATGGATTTAATCAGAGAAACTTAACGTGGTCACTAGACCGTAAAATTGAGGTCAAGGACAAAAGTCATATGCCAGACTGACATGTACTACTCAAGACCAACCTATATACCAAATATCATTGACCTACCACTTCTAGTTATTGAGATATGGATTTAATCAAAGAATCTTAACGTGGTCACTAGACTGTAAAATTGAGGTCAAGGACAAAAGTCATGTGCAAGACTGACATGTACTACTCAAGACAAACCCATATACCAAATATCATTGACCTACCCCTTATAGTTATTGAGATATGGATCTAATCAAAGAAACTTAACGTGGTCAGTAGACCATAAAATTGAGGTCAAGGTCAAAAGTCATATGCCACACTGACATGTACTACTCAAGACCAACCCATATGCCAAATATCATTGACCTACCATTTTTAGTTATTGAGATATGGATTTAATCAGAGAAACTTAATGTGGCCACTGGACCATAAAATTGAGGTCAAGGACAGAAGTCATATGCCAGACTGACATGTTCTACTCAAGACCAACCTATATACCAAATATCATTGACCTACCACTTATAGTTATTGAAATATTGATCTAATCAGAGAAACTTAATGTGGTCACTAGACTGTAAAATTGAAGTCAAGGACAAAAGTTATATGCCAGACTGACATGTACTACTCAAGACCAACCTATATACCAAATATCATTGACCTACCACTACCAGTTATTGAGATACGGATCTAATCAGAGAAACATGATTTTATGTCCATCAAGAAGCACTTGATTAGTACTACCACTGGACCAAATATGATGTTCCTACATCAAAGGGTTTTCAAAATATCCTGTATTAAAGTAAAAGTTAACGCCGTCGCCGTCATACTTTGCACGCCTATGTTTCGCTTTCGCGACTTTTGTCGCGGGCGAGACTAAAATTAAATATTAAAGCAGTTCTCAGCATTATTATTCTGCATTTGCTTTTGTAAGATTTGCAATTCATCCAAATTACCAAATTACTTAGCTTTTGAATTCATCCAAATTACCAAATTATTTGAATTCATACAAATTAAACCTGTATTTATTAAACACCTGTAAAGACTGACTGAATTATTTGCTCATTTAGTTTACATACATCAAAGGAAGTCTAATAAAACTTCCAGGGAAGACATGTGTCGCCTGCGTAATAACAAAAATATTCTAAGTTCCATCAAACAGGAAGTTGGCAAGCGAGAGATCCGAAACTCTATTACACAGTATAGGTCCCATGCCAAATTGCAAAAAAGCTCTGATACATGGTTCCTGAGAAAAATACAACACAAAATTTTAAGATGCCGACGATGATGCAAGACGACAGATAGTGATCCCTGTATGTTGCCACTGCGTGAACGCATGCGACACAATAACTGTCTACATGGAATTAAAGTCAGGGAAATACAGTAACTATATTAAATGTTAGACTCAAAACATGTAGCATGACTACTAAAAATCAGAAATATTTAATCATTGGTACAGAAGTACAAGTAAATAAAATGGTTTAAAAATCAACAAAAGTTGTAAGTGTGTCAGCACATTTAAAAAACAAAACAGCTGGTACCTTCATACTGTTTCCAAAGGCTTCATAAAGTCTTTCTGTGTCCCTGATTAAGTCTGCTTGGAAGTATAATGACCTGATATTACAAAGACAAAAATGTTTCAATTTATAAAATAACTGGTGTGCTTTTCAATTAAAAAATAAATAAATTTTCACAATCCTCTGTGAGAGGGGGCGAAAAGGGGTCTCATCTCGATTTCCTGTCATTAAAATGAGCAAATCCCAAAATCCAGGACATTTTTTGAGAAAATCCAGATTCCGGAAGATGGTATTTAAGAAACCAATTTTTGCAAATCCCATTAAATTTAACCATAAAACCCCGATTTCCCGGGTCTAAAAACACCTCTTTCCGGTATCCCGATGGCATTTTCATCCCGAATTACTTGCCTTAAAAAATGGGCCATCCCGATTTCCTGAAGTAAAAAAAACGCCAATTCTGGCGTCCCGAAAATGGTATTGCCCCCCCCCCCATATATTATGGTATCTTTGTTTGTATTGAGTTATATTACCAATATTATACATGAAGTACCTTGTGCAAACATAACTTGTTCATTGTTTTTACCCCCCCCCCCCAAATTTCTTATTCTAAATGAAAATCTGCACTTGTCAAAAAAGTTATCAAAACAATAAATGACAGAAATAATTATGCACACGCAGCTGAAACAAAAAATCATTGGTTAAAAAAGGTGTTACAATGAGGTGAAGACTAAACATTGTAGACAAAGTTACTTTTATCAGGTGTCAGATGCCAATTGAGATAATGTTTAAAATGCTGACTAAGATACAAGCACAATGCTCCAAACATGTCAATTAAATTTCTTGGCTCTGCCTCCTAATTGACATTTGTGGAGTATTGTATACATGTGTCACACTAACCTGCCAGGGACATCTATTGTAAAACATTTACCACCTTCAACTGCATAGGAACATGGTTGTCCAGCAACATGCTCAACATATTCTAAAAAATAAATACGACTTACACATTCAATTATTATTAATGAGTTGTAAGATTATAGATATTTGCACGTATTTATTTCAAACAACAGGAGCTGTCACCAAATAGCAGCCAGTTATAACCCCGCTCAATGAACACTGCATCATGAAAAGTGCAAATTTAAGTGTGTGGGGACACAGTACAAGTGTGGACACAAAATAAGTAGGGACATAATAATAAATCCCCAAGAAATAAATGGGGGAAAAAATCAAAGTTATCGTCAAACAGGAAGTAGATGAGTTACAGACTTGAAAACAAGATACACTGTTCAACTCATCATATTTAAGCTTCAGACTAAATATCTAATCATTACTACATACACATGCTGAGAAATCCTTGACAAAAAGTTTCAATATATGACCATAATGTGAAAAATCTTAGTTGTCGTCAAACAGGAAGTAGATGATTTACAGACTTGAAAAGGGGTGACACAGTACAACTTATCATACTTAAGCTTCAGACCAAATATCAAATCATTGCTACATATACAACCATAGAAATCCTTTATGAGAAAATTCAATATATGGCCATAATGCGAAAAATCAAAGTTACCGGTATCGTTAAACAGGAAGTAGATGAGTTATGGACTTGAAAAGGGGAGACACAGTACAACTTATCATACTTAAGCTTCAGACCAAATATCAAATCATTACTACATACACAAGCTGAGAAATCCTTGACAAAATATTTCAATATATGGCCATAATACACATGTATGAATAAAGGGCTACGCCAAGCGCAGCATGATACAACGGCAGCATGTCGACCACTGAAATTTGAACAAGTGTATTTTAAAGTGAATGTGGACACAGTAAAGAGCTTAATATCGTAATTAGATGAACATAATAGGGAGCTTGACACAGTAATTAGCTGGACACAAAGTAGGCCTGGGGAGCATAAAAATTAGCCCTTTTAATCCCATAAAGCTATGAAAAACTAAAAAGTTACACAAAAACTGCTGACAAACTACTACATCAAAGAGGAATCTGAAGTAAAAAAAAATCCCATTAAAATCCTGTAAAATAAAAGAAAAAGTGTCCATGGGACACGGATGCCCCCTCCAGATATATATCGGCAAACAGGAAGTAGATGAGTGACTGATTTGAAAAGGGGAGACACGGTACAACTAATCATACAAAAGCTTCTGACCAAATATCAAATAATTACTTTATACAAAAGCTGAAAAATCCTTGACGAAAAATTTCAATATATGGCTGTAATGGGAAAAAATCAAAGTTATCGTCAAACAGGAAGTAGATGAGTTACGGACATGAAAAGGGGAGACACGGTACAACTTGTCACACTAAAGCATCAGACCAAATATCAAATCATTACTACATACACAAGCGGAGAAATCCTTGACGAAAAATTTCAATATATGGCTGTAATGGGAAAAAATCAAAGTTATCATCTGAAAAAATCAAAGTTATCGTCAAACAGGAAGTAGATGAGTTAGGGACTTGATAAGGGGAGACACGTACAACTTATCATACTTCGGACGTACGTACGGACGGACAAGGGTAAAACTTAACGCCCCCGTCGCCTAACGGTGGGGGCATAATAAAGATTTAAGATATTTTGAAAAATGGCAATTTTGGTACCTTTGACCCCTTATAGCTCCCAAACCATAAGGAATACGCCAAATCTGTTGGCATACTACTGAAAGCTTAAAGAAGAATTGAAAGAAAAAATCCAATAAAAATCCAATGAAAAATAATAATTTAACATATTATGAGAAATTGCAATTTTGACCCCTTTGACCCCTTATAGCTTGTAAATGCTAAGAGATACGCCAAATCTATTGGCATACTACTGAAAGCTAACAACAAGAGGAATCCAAAGATAAAAATCCCATCGAAATCCGATGGAAAATAAATATTTCACATATTTTGAAAATTAGCAATTTTGGCCCTTTTGACCCCTTATAGCTCGGAAACAGTAAGAGATACGCCAAATCTGTTCACATACTGAAAACTTATAATAAAAGGAATCCAAAGAAAAAAATCCTATCGAAATCCGATAAAAAACAAGAGCTGGCACCCAATGGCAGCCTGATATACCCCCGCTCATTGAACCCTGAATCAATGTGGCAAGTGCAAATTTAATTGTATAGGGACACAACACAGGTGTGGATACAGTACAAGTGTGGACACAATGCAAATATAAACACAATGATGTATAATTCTAGTAACCAACATGTTCAACTATAACTGTCTGCACAACAATTGAATCTGCCTTACATTTTCAAAAGAAATTGTGACGAAAAACTCCATATATTGTACAACAAAGAAAAACAATGATGTCTTTGCAAACAAGAAGTGTTTATCACATAACCTTGAAATCTGAATACACGATAGATTTGACCATAAGGAAGCTCTGTGCAAAACAACAATTGAATCCCATTTACAGTTTCATAAAAAATTGTAACAAAAAATGCCATTTGTTGTACAACAATGAAGAACTATGACATATCGGCAAACAGGAAGTGCTCGCGGCGTAACCTTGAAATTCCAATACACGACAGATTGGACCATAAGGAAGCTCTGTGCAAAACAACAATTGAACCCCACTTACAGTTTCACAAAAAATTGTGACAAAAAATTCCATATATTGTACAACAATGAAAAACAATGATGTCTAGGCAAACAGGAAGTGCTTATGGTGTAACCTTGAAATCCAAATACACGATAGATTGGACCATAAGGAAGCTCTGTGCAAAACAACAATTGAATCCCATTTACAGTTTTAGAAAAAATTGTGACGAAAACTTCCATATATTGTACAACAATGAAAAACAATGACATCTCGGCAAACAGGAAGTGCTTAGGGCCTAACCCTGAAATCGGAATAAACGATAGATTGGACCATAAGGAAGCTCTGTGCAAAATAACAATTGAATCCCTCTTACAGTTTCAGAAAAAATTGTGACGAAAAATTCCATATATTGTACAACAATGAAAAACAATGACGTCTCGGCAAACAGGAAGTGCTTATGGCGTAACCTTGAAATCCAAATACACGATAGATTGGACCATAAGAAAGCTCTGTGCAAAACAACAATTGAATCCCACTTACAGTTTCAGAAAAAATTGTGACGAAAAATTCACATATATTGTACAACAATGAAAAACAATGACGTCTTGGCAAACAGAAAATGCTTATGGCGTAACCTTGAAATCCAAATACACGATAGATTGGACCATAAGGAAGCTCTGTGCAAAACAACAATTGAATCCCACTTACAGTTTCAGAAAAAAGTGTGACGAAAAATTCCATATATTATACAACAATAAAAAACAATGATGTCTCGGCAAACAGGAAGTGCTTACGGTGTAACCTTGAAATCAGAATACACGATAGATTGGACCATAAGGAAGCTCTGTGCATAACAACAATTGAATCCCTCTTACAGTTTCAGAAAAAATTGTGACGAAAAATTCCATGTGCTGTACAACAATAAAAAAAAAAACAACAATGAAGTCTCGGTAAATAGGAAGTGCTTATGCGGTAATCGTGAAATCTGTATATACACATCGGACCATCAATAGAAAGCTTTTGCCGTAATATGATTTAATTCTGTAGAGTAGTTGCTGAGAAAAGTGTGGTTACTGACAGACAAACGGACGAACGAACGAACGAACGAACGGAGGTAAACCAGTATACCCCCACTACTATGTAGCGGGGGTATAATAAAAATTTTAAGTAATCTGCACATTTGCAATGTTGGCCCATTACTCGGAAAGGAAAAAAGTTATCAAAAATTTGATGGTGCTGTGCTAGTAAGCTTTACATAAGAAATCCATTGCAAAAAACTGCATTAAAATCGGACTAAAAATAACAAAAATAAAATTTTTGAGATTCGCTCCCTTTGGGGCCCATTTATTTCATGAACAGTACATGCGACCTGAAATCCGTTGACATACCACAGATTGGAAATTTTCTCAGGAGTACACTAAAAGAAACCCCATTAAAATCTGATAAATAATACATATTCTACAGCCCAATATACGAAAACACCCAATTTGGCCCTTTTCGGCCCTTTTTTTAAAAACGGGCAGGGCCAGTATACCCAAAACCAATCCCAGCCTTCCTTTTGTGCCAAGGAACATTGTTTTAAAATTTCATAAGGATTGCTCGAGTAGAACTTCAGTTATCGTATGGAAATGAAGTGTCCACAGACACCGACGCCGCCGACAACGCCACCGACGACGACGCCGCCAGTATCATACCAATATACGACCTCAAAATTTTTTGCGGTCGTATAAAAATCAAAGTTATCGTCAAACAGGAAGTAGATGAGTTACAGACTTGAAAAATTTTGTTTTTGATAGGGACTTCATCACTGCATAATGCATGAAGTACACTCTTACAGGCTCACTTGATACTGGCCATGATAAAGTCTGTATCAAAAACAAAATGTCCTTTATTTCATATTTATCCAACTCAATATATATATATCTAGGTGGTTTATAATGATGGGTTCCTGTCTCTATATGCTGAAAGTTTTTGAAAATTTTCCCCTTACAAAATGGGAAAATAGTTTACAAACTCTCTTAAAAATGCACTCTTTTCAAAAGTTCCAAGAAAAAATTTTCAATGTTCCTAACGTCAAGCTTAACATTCCTGTCTGTTTCCCTTTCAATGATAATAAATATAGAAAAGAGTAAATGGAATTTTTTTTCAGAAGTTCATCCAAATTTTTCACATTTGGTCTTCATTTATATATAGTATGAATCCTCTGCCTGAAAATCTAAAATTCCACCAAAAAAACTTACGAATGTTTGAAACTTTCCTCAGATCAATATCAATTAGCTGCTGCTCCTAAAAATATAAAACACAGATTAGTGAGGAATCTTCAGAATTAGGGAAAAAACAAAACATTTTAACTTCGTAAAAAAACCTTGCAAGTTTCATCTTATTTCAAAACCTAATCATATAAAGTCAAATCACCTGTATTTGTAAAGATCAAAGTAATATAACTCAGAAATAACATATTGTTCAATACATACATTTTTATATACTTATAAAATTCAGAAAAACAAGGTTTTCTTTCATTAGTTGATTTGCATATTTTCACTATACAAATATCATTAGTTGAATATGTCCGCAACACACAGAATGTAAATCAGTGTGTAAGAACTAAGTAATAACAAGAGTTGTCAGAAGACAACATAGCTCGCCGGGGATTCCAGTAACTTCAATGCACAATAAATTCGAAAGTAATAAAAAACTTTCTTCACAAGAAAGGTACATATCAAATTAAAACACCCTATCACTAAACAACTTAATTCTAGAAGCAAAGTTAAAAGTTTTTAAAAATTGCCCTCAGGGCAAGGTCAAGGTCAAAATGTCTACAAATATGGTACCATTAGAAAGCTCTCATCAAAGGAACGTCACATACCAAATATGAACACCCTACCACTAAGCAACTTAGCAAAAGTTTTTAAAAAATTGCCCTCAGGGCAAGGTCAAGGTCAAAATGTCTACAAATATGATATCACAAGAAAGCTCACCATAAAGAAGTTACATGCAAAATATAAACACCCTACCACTAAAGGCCTACCTTCTAGAGGCAATGTTATAGTTTTTACAAATTGCCCTAAGGGCAAGGTCAAGGTCAAAATGTCTACAAGTATGGTACCAAAAGAAAGCTCTCATTACAAGGATGCCACATACCAAATATCAACATCCTAGTCCTTCAGGTCTCCATTCCACAAGCCAGGTTCAAGTTTTGCTGACGTCGACGACGGGGTGATGACAATATTTCTCCGGACATTCGTCCCGGCGAGCTAAAAAGACCATTATACACGTAGGCACAAGAATGTACAGAGCTGTGGTTTTGAACTTGTACAACCTTTATTGCTTTATGTTCTTTAGTCCGCACCCTGATGATTGCCACAATGTTAAATTCACAAACAATAAAAATAAATAACCTAACAACATCACAAATTATAAGTCATCCAAAGTTAACGAAGGGTCTTAAATGTTACAGGTTTGTGACTGTCTCTGCAGGCTGCCTTTAAGAAGTATTGTACATACTGTATAGGGCTTTATATTTGTGGTACGAAATTTTCGCGGTTTTCAGCATGGGATCATTCATAGGGTTTTATATTTTTAGTAAAAGTCATTATGTTCATTTTACATTCAGCTTCACAGTAAAATATTCGTGGTTATAAATTTTTGTGCTTACCATATAAAACGTGAATAGTACGAAAATTAATACCCCGCGAAATATAACAACCATACAGTAACAAGTACAGTTTCTTATATCTCTGGATGTCCCTGGGGGAATGCCCTTTACAGAGTGGTTGTATCCTTCACGCTAAAAATGTTTTCATCATGTTCAAGTATTAAACAATTGATCCCTCCTTGTTTGATATAGATTTCACTGTCAATCATTTATCCCCAACCTTTTCCCCTTAACAAACCCATTACAGAAAAAGGATAATAACAAATTTACCCTAACAGAATTGTCAAAAGCCGAAATCCAATGGGCAAAAGGTGCAACCCAAGAAAAACTGTCAACCTCAATGAATGAAGAGTTAATGCTGTCAATCATTTGCTCCCATTTCATTGGGTATTAGACTCATTAGGCAGGGCTATACCCTGAAAGCTATAATAAGGATATCACTTGTTATTTTCCCTCCTTTTCCTTAAAGTAAGATCCATTAGGAAACAGTTGTAATCTGATAATGTAGAAATCACTGTTAAGGGAGTATGCACCTCAGTTTTCAGAAGCATTTAATATCCAGTCATACAGGCTTAACTGTATATATTTTTGCACATGGATCATATTTTGTTGGTCATTAGTCAGTTTTAAATATATAATACAGTAGACTCCATGAAATCGAATATCGGATAAAGGAATATATCGGCAAATCGAATATGATTTCAAAACACCAAACCATTTCCCATACTTATAGTGTTAATTTCTCCGCCTAATTGGATATCGGATAAGAGAATATATCGCCTATTTGAATAAAAAATATGCGGCTTGTGCTGATCAGAGTCATTGAAATCGAATATTCTAATTACAGGTAACTACAGGTAAACATTCTCGCGGAAGTGTCAACAGTTGACGAAGCCATAAATCTGCCAGGAAATCAATAAATATTACCTGATTAATAAAAAATAAAACATAAATAGTGTTCAGTTCTTTTGTTTTTGTGTATTCATAAGTTTTAATAGTGAGAATTTTGTTTGGTTTTGTGTATTTCTGTCTAAGCTGCGAGATCGTGAAATCAGGGGTAATTTGCATATTGCTGTATGTCTGTACAACGAAAATCAATAACATAATGTATTTAATAAAAGAATAAAATATGATTTGAATTCCTTTCTATTGCTTTTGTATTTATTTAATTTTTTTGGACGAAAATCATTTGATTTGTCAATGGTTTTGTGTATTTCTCGTGTAAAACAGAGCAAGGGAGATAAATGTCGACGAGAAGTCATTTGCATAATTTGCATATTTGTTTGAAGTTCCTGTGAGACAATGCACAGCGGTTATAAAACATAATTTATTACAAGAAGTTAGTCCTAGGTCCATAGATCATGGTGTATTTCTATAAAAAGTCTCCAAATTGTGTAATCAGGAAGATTCTACAAAGATCGATCGCTGACCTACCAGCCGCCATTTTGTTTACAAACTGGCTTTACCCTAAGTTATTTTTAGCACATAATGAAAATTGTAACTACACGATCCAATAAAGGGATGATTACACACTGATGAGAGGAAATAAAAAACACAAAACAGAGGAAAATAAGTTTATTCAGATACATAAATAGTTTTATTTATTTTTGAATACATTGTTTAATATCCAACAGTCAGCTGGCAATACACAGTTTGACCCGATTACGATGGTGACGTAATCTGTCAAATTTACAATGATTCTACAATGAAAACAATAGATTTTAACTACAAAATGTCTAAAAATGATGTTCTAGGATACAAAGTTTCTACATGGTGACAAGCCCTTCAACATTTCAACCTCTTCTTGCCAACAGAATGATTCCCCATTGCCGAAAATGGGTTTACCGGACAATCGAATACTCCGGCAAATAGAATATTTTTTTCTGACAATTCTTGTATCCGATTGGGCGGAGTCTACTGTATAGACAAAATTTTATCAACTTCCAATTATATTATAGTGTTATTAACTGTCTGTTTCTGTATTGGGCCCATATAGATTCGAGGTTAGCTGTATTGGTCTCGAGACTCGGAGGGTCGAGGGCCAATACAGCTGATCGAGAATCTATACGGGGCCAATACAGAAACAGACAGTTCATAACACTTTTATTAAATAAACTAACTTTTTTCTTTTAGCACTTATACATCAATATTTTTTGTTTTTTACTGTTGTAAAAATGGGGTGCTTCGTTTCCGGTAATCATTACAGTTTACCATGATTTAGCAAATAAAACATTATGTATTCTGTACAAGGGTGATATTTTGATAGGTATGAATTTGTTTAGAACCGTTACATTCTTCGTACTTTGACAACGTCAGTTTCCACACAGATTTGCTAATTGTGCCTTTGCATCCAATGTTTATTGTGTTCTAAAAGATTTAATGATAAACAAGTTATAAAGAGGAGTTAGGCCTATGGATATTTGTTTTAACTTTACCGATTTTTATTGATCATTTTTATGTAGTCGTACATGTATTGATCGGATTCTTTTCCCCTTGGAGTCGGGATAAAAATAACTTGGCGTGATTTTACGTTGTTAAATATTCTAAGATAAATGTCGTGCTTTTTAAAAGAAAGTGGAATTTATCTTAATTTTGCGAATATGGATAGATTTACGAAATGGAGAAAACACGTTACAACCATCGTGAATACAATTTTACTATAAATAACCGCTCTCCAGTTGACCTCAATGAACCCTGTATTGGCCCGGGACAATACAGGATATTCCTGTATTTGCCCATGGGCCGAAAAAGCTGTATTAATATCACTAGGGCTAAGCCATCCGTATGACACATGCCGTGTTTGTCATATTAGGACTGATTTTATCATATTATTTAATAATTAGATTTATTATAAAGCATATAAGTAGCTAATGGAAAACTCCAGAGAGAACCAAATCCTGCCAAAATTTTGAAGTTATATTTTAATAAAAAATTTTAATGTTTTTGTTGTGCAATGCTTTTCATTAAGAAAATTAACAGTTTCAGTCTAATAACAAATTTTCCGACACTCGTACTCCCTTAATCATTTTTTCCAACCCACCCCTCCTTTCTTGAAGTTCAGACCTATTTTGGAAGGACTGTATAAATGAAGATATCACTGTAACTACTTACATCATTTATATATCTAACAACCTTTTTATCTACCATAATCCATGTCTTTTGCCATTCCTGTATAAAATATACACATGTATATTATATTAATGTGTACTGTATTATTTAAATATGTGGGGATCAAATTTTGTGAATTTAACTTTTAAAACAACAGTAGAACTTTAATGCCTGGAACTGCAATAACTCGAACACCATGGATGTCTCGAACCCTTTTTCTGATCCCCATGTTCAAGTTTCAACATAGTTCAACCTCGATGGCTCGAACACTCTTATAACTCAAATTGTTTTCATCTGTTCCTTGGGTGATTGGGCCATCTAAATTCGACTGTATGTTGTGTGGATAAAATTTTCACAAATTCATATGCTATATAGTAATTACTACATTTTTTGTGTATTGCTAGAATTGCATTCAAAGGCTTAAATATTGTTGATAATGATTAACCATGAAATAAACAAAAATCATTCTACCACAAATATTTCTTCTGTCATAAAAAGCATAAAATATAGGACAGAGTCACTTAACTGTCAACAATTTTGGAAGTACTTATTCAGATGATTAATTTGCTGAAACAACATAGTCTTATAATGTGAAGTTGTTAAGAAATCGACCTGAACTCAAAATTTGACAGAAGTCATTCATGCATAAATTGTAGGTCATAGACAACCAATTGTTGGTGAAACTGGTAGTTCTCCTATAGATGAATGTTGCAGTGAAATATCATGATGTCATAATACATACTCATTGAAAAACAGACTTAAATGCAAAACATAACCAAAGTCACTGAAGCATAAAATGTAGGTCAAAGCCACCTAATTGTCAATGATTTGGATAGTACTCATCAAGGCAATTAATTTGATGAAACATCATTGTCTTATCTGTAGTTGTTAAGAAATGGACTTAAAAGTAAAACTTAATCAGAGTCACTCAACCATGAAATATAGGTCAAAGAGTCAAACTGCCAAGTGAACTATGTAGTACTATTAAAGATCTACTTACTGGTCTACATTTTACAATTTCCAAGAAATGTACCGTTACCCAAAATTTAACCCGACAATTTTACAGAGGTACGGACGGACAAGGGTAACACTATATGCCCCTTTCACATTAGTGGGCGGGGCATAAAAAGTACATTTGTATTTCCGAATTTTGGTGTGTATTAAACACATTTTTGTATAAAACGCACCTCTTTCTCATTGGAAAAGAATCAGAAAAAATCTAGTTCGTGTGTAAAAAATGCACATAAATTTTCAACAATATGTTCTGCCCAAAAATGTCTGGAGACGCTGGGAAATACCTTGTGGACTGAACTATATGGAAAACATGATGCTTTATTCACTTATATTTAGAGGAATAACTGTACCTGTATTTATTTTATGGTTTGTTCAAGCATTTTGGGAATTTGCAAACGAAAAATATTGATTTGGTAAACACAGGAAGTTTATTTCCAAACGTAATTTAAAGGTCAAAGGCAGTTACGGAAAAGTAAATATTATGTTTTGCCTTGGTAAATTTCTAAGTAATATTCCCTTATTGATCTTCATAAAATCAATATACATGTATGTATTAATTAACTTCATTTAAACTATCCCTTTTTATAAATATAATTACATTATGACTTGCAAGTATCTTGCACCCCTGTAAACCAGAACCGGCTTCATCTAATCAAAACAAATATGGCGGACACGATCGAGATGAAATTTTGGGTACCGGGAAATCTCTGAGTATACATGTTGTATACAAAAAAAAAAACAATACACATCTAACATGTCTAATCATGTTAACATTAGCAAACTTTGTTATCATCGAACAAAGGTTCGTATCTGGATCAAAACAAGGATTTTATACTTATTTACATTGTCATTTCAGGTCTGAAGTTAAGTTAGTGGTGGTCAGAAAAAAATATTCTTTTGAAGTTCGCATGTATAAAACGCATCCCCTGTCACTTGGACCTTTCTGGGGGAAAATATGTTCGTGTAATACACACCAAAAAATGGTACATTTAGACGTTTTCGAATATGTTCAATGATTCACTCAGTCAGATCACTTTTTAGCTATTGCATGTATTGCAGGGATAACAACAATTATGCAAGTAAAACAATTGTATATAAATATCCTCATCACAAATTACAAACATAGCTGGCAAGAAAAAAATTGCAATGGCTCTGCATCCACAAGTTGATTCAGATGTCATGATGTTTGTTCAGAAATATTTAAATTTTGTCGTATTTTTTGGATCATTTCTTTGCCTTCAAGTTTCTTTGAAGTAAACAAAGTCGGTTGCCCCTATTTTGACTACTTTTGGATTATTTATTTCCATATCGTTTGATTCTTATGCTGCTAATGGAGGTTACTCCTTGAAACACGTGTACAGCATAATGACATTTAATGTTTATTATGCAACTTGGGTATTTATTGATTTTTAATCAGAATCTAGGATTAGTTATTGTTTTTATTATATAGATCTTCTTCTCTTAAATTTAGTGGTTTATTTTAAGATTCATTGCACGAACTACGTTTTTGATGTTAATCCGCTGAGACGTTTACTTAACAATGACGTTGACAACGTCTATTGTGACGTCACTTCCTAGAGTGAAATTATGGAAAATAATTTCACAGTTAATTATCACTTTTATTTCACTGAGAAATTTCAATCTTTCACTGCAATCTATATAATAAGGTACATTAAATTTTCTTTTGTCCTTTATACTGAAGTTAAACTTCTGATTTTTTTTTGTCCCCTGAAATAAGTTGTTCGGTACATGTATGTAAATATATTCACCTGGAAAATGTTACTATTTAAATACTTACTGAAGCTACACCTGGCT
>MJUU01025010.1:11058-23461 GCA_002080025.1 Modiolus philippinarum
TAGGTAGTAGTTAATATGGGGAAAAATCTGCGGTTTTCAAAAAAACGTTTTTTGAAAACCGCAGATTTTTCCCCATAGTTAACTACTGAGAAAGAAGTCAAATGTCAAGGTTAAAATGACCGGAAATAGATTCAAAATGTAAAAAAAAAGGTTTCCGGCCAATTATTAAAAAATGTTAAATTCAGTTCAAGATCACGATAACCGGAAACAAATAGAAAATTTCAGATAAATTTAGTGTCTGGATGATAATTCTAAGAGTATTCATTTACATCCAATTAAAATAAAATATTTGTTCGCTAACAGAGGATATTGGATCAAGTAGATCAAAATCCAAAGTCACAGTGATCGCAAATAAATGTGGTACTGCAAACTGAAAGCAAATATACTTTCAGGATGATAACTCAAAAAAGTTTACATCCAGTTCAAATGACACTTAAATATATTGCTAGATACTAGATGAGGAACAACAATATTTTAGAGCATAGGTAAAGGTAACCGTGACCCCCCCCCAAAAAAAAAGTTGGTTTCCGGACGAAATCAGTCACGTAAGAAACTTGGATATATTGTGAAGTACCAAGAGAGAAAGAATAATATTGGAGTGAAGAAGCTAGTCAGATGATAAGGTTGAAGTACCAAACAACGGCAGTAGAATACCGAAGGAACAAAGCACAAAATTACACAAATCAAAGTCCAGAGACAAGGCAAAAGCAAGAACACCAAAAGTCGGAAGACAAAAGACACCACATGACCACAAAACAAACAAACATTACATATACAACACAAAAAACTAAAGCACTAACAGTGTGAACTCTCAAAAAACAAGAGTGACATCAGGTGACACCAAGAGAGAAAGACCAATATTGTAATTAAGAAACTGGTTCAGAAGGTAAGGTTACAGTGACCGAAAGACTTGGTCATATTGATTATGAAGTTTAAACATGGTTTGTGCAGCCAGATTACAATTAGATTTAAAAAAAAATATGTTGTGATTTCTGGTTTTCCAGATGTTTTTTTTTAATTTTATCTGCACTTAATAGAAATAAAGTCCAGATTCAGAGACTAAATTCACAGCAATCTCGGTATATCGTTATAATATAGTGTATGCTTTATATTTATCATCTAGATGGAAGAAGTAATGACGGAAAAAAGTTGAATTCGCCTCTAAGTCTACGAGTACAACCTCCAGATTATACATCTAAGAATTGATCTGCGTTTCAGTAAGTTAACGTTTTTCTTCGAAAAATTTAAATGTCAGCCATATGTTCTTAAAATCATTGCATTAGGTTTGAAAAATGATCACGCATTGAGAAAGCCCACGACAATGTTTTTAATATCAGAAATAAATACTACTGGTACACACAATCCCAACGTTACAACATTATACAGTCTACGTAAATAATGTTTGGTCACATAAAAATGGTTCGCAACACGCAACGCCAACATTAAAAGATTAGCTAATGTTCCTATTATATTGAAGTGCCCAATAATTGTTAATTGTTTTACGTAACTAGTGCATTTTCATTTTGCCTCCAAATCAAAATTTCTAATTATAACCAAATTCAACCAATTCCTACGAATTCGTTATTTTGGTGATATTTCAATACGTGTTCATACTAAAACAACAATTGACGTCGTGGCATGAATGATAGCTCGTCGTTTTATTAGGCAGTTTGACCTTCTTGTACCACTTTTCGATGAAGGAGGATTTATGTACTATGCATATGCCGATCCTCAATTTGCTCGCTCTACATATATACCAAAGAGGTATCATTACCTTAAATTTAAATAAGAAGTAAAGGCTTTTATTTATTTCAATAGATTCTGTATTCTTTATCAGATTCTCACAGCTTAATTATTCATGTTAAAAATTGAAATCCTGTTTTCGTGTCGTGCAGAATGCAAAACAATATAATTTCATCCTGGTTTTTTTTCGTAGATCGAATATAGAGCTATACTATCCTCACGATACAATCAAGTATAGTATTGCAATGGTTACAGCAGTGTTGTAATAAAAATGTAAATCTATCCTAACATTTGGAATAGAGTCTTCGTATCTTTTTCCATGTTTTGCATATTTGTATTGTTTCTGTCGATCTATTTAGGCCTTTGTCGTCATATTGCTTTGTTATTTGGATTTTTAATTTTCAATCATTACAATGTATCTGTTTTTTTGAAAAAGTAGTATTTATTTCTAGAAACCTTTGGAAGCACAAGGCAAACGTAAAAGATAAGTGTAGTGTAAGTTCACTAATATGCGTGAAAAAATAAAGGGATATGGAGTAAATATACATAAAGTAAAATCCATATTAATACATAGTAAAACTAAGCAAATGAAACAACGCCTGTTGTGAAGTCATCGTAAGGCATATCATTATTTTGTTATCTTAAACCGATTATTTAAAAAAGTATAATATCTTATGTTTAGAAAAGTCATAAAACTAGGGAATGTCTCTTTCATGTAAAGCTCTGTCCTTCTGCAAATTTCTGGGGTTACTTTGAGCACATTAGATTATATATTTTCATGTGATTTAATCTCTGGACTTCTTCAGTTAGATTTTTTTCTGTGTTGAAGAAACACAGTTTATTTAAATTGTCATCTGCGGATCCAAATTTGATTGCAATTAATGTAATTTGTTATATAACAAAACTTAACATCTCTGCATCATTTTGGGATTATTCTGGTAGCATTATGAACATGAATCAAGTTTGGTACATCCGTACTTTAATTTAAGGAAATACATAAACAAATATAAAAGAAATAACAATAAATTGGACATTTCTTACAGTCTGTCTTTCATCAAAACATCTAGACGACGGGAATTCAAAAGATGTTTAATACCTAATAGAGAACTATAATAAATCAAGAAACTAAATCGTTTGAAGATGTAACTCTCAAATCTAAGAACACAGCGATGCACTTTTATTTATCGAAATTCTAAATAAGATACAATTACAAATTCCAAAGGTGGTACAACAGCACGTAATGGAAATCATATTGAAATCGGAAGAGGCAGCGCATAAGAAATTCTAAAGATTATCCCTTTTTTAAGGTTTTAAGACATTTTGATAGTTAGCCATATGTAGAAACAAAATTCAAAGTAACTTCGGTATTTTGATAACTCTGCTGCTGGACTGTCAGCTCCGGAAGGTATTCATCAACACAATAGTCAGTTCTTCGGTGCTGACCCGAAATTACAAACAAAAGATATTAGTAAACACCTACAATGGCCGATAACTACAATCACATGCCACAATTCACAAGCAAACTGTACTAGAAAAACACAAATGGAGGACAAGAGACTAACGTTAATAACTATAGGAACTCGGGATAGCCAGTAAATTCGGTATTTTGATAACAACCTTTAGTGCAACTTCTGATTTTAGTCATAAGTTCTTTTCAAAATATTATTGTTTTGGTTTCGTTTTTAATTCTTTCCTTCCATTTTTAGAAATAGAAAAGACAATTCCTAAAATTCAAGAAGACATCTGTGTGCATTTAATTTTTTTTCAAAACTTTTTCAGAATAAAACAATTGTTTTCATAGATTTGAATTTTTTTGTTTGCTCAAGAGTTCTTGCTCTTGCTGTGTGACTAATTAAGTTTTAATATCTTTTCAAAAGGATTCAAACTGTAAGCAACCCTTTGGATACAAAGTTTTTCTGATATTGTCACTGTCCTTGGATTATTCGTTTTAGACTGGCGGTGCAATTCCCACTTCCTTTTAAAATTATTCTGTTACAAACACCTTTTTGCCTCCAAATTTTTCTTGCATACCAAATGAGAATAATTTGGGGAGACTATTTTTCATTAGTGACATTTTCGCTCGAAATGTATTAATTTTTTCATCAACATATTTCTAGTAGAACGTTGTTTTTTTTAATTCAGAGAATGCAGTCCAATTACTTTCACAATAAGGAAGAGATAAATGCAAATATTTTACTAAATTACCAAACTGGTCCTGGTTTTTCTCTTATTTCAGGCATAAAAGGCATTTCTCGTTAGATGTTTAACAGGAAGTCCAATATTTGCATTTATTTGAAATTCAGCAACTTTGCATACTTTTATTAATTGCTTCACAGGGACTTGCTCCCGGTCTATAAAAAAATGTTTACTATCAAATATGATTCTCGGAGAAAAACACAAGGGAAATCCTATGCCCGATACTCCGCTTGCTTCCTTTTCAATTTTCTCAATAAAATAAATAAAAACTTATAATTCTGCATTTTACATTCTCTTCTCGAATGATATTCTAAACAGAAAACACAGTTTTTATCGTAGGAAGGTCCCACTATATTCCTATATCTCGATTCGTTTACTCGTTTTTGATATTTATTACAGTTCATGGCACTTGAATGTGAAACTACAATGACCTTAATATTCTAAAATGGAATTTTCCTTCAGTCAGCGATAATTAAAAGAAGGCGCGTTACATTCGATACTCGGGTATATCATTGCCGACTGTCCCGAGAATCCCGCGTGGATGACGCAAAGGTCTTGGAAGTTTCACATTCAAGTGCCATGAACTGTAATGAATATCAAATACGAGTAAACGAATCGGGATATAAGAATGACGTGGGTCTTCCTACGATAAAAACTGTATTTTTCTGTTTAGAAAATCATTTGAGAAGAGAATGTAAAATGAAGAATTATAAACAATTTTTTTTCTAGGCCGGAAGCAAGTCCCTGTGATTGCTCTATGTCGCATTTAAACTAAAGCAAAAGTTTTGCTTAACGACATCTTGTTAATGATACGTGGGCGTTATAAGTAATGCTAAGAATCCCCACTTCAAAAGCGCTTCATATTATGTTCATCGAATATCATTCCATACAAACACAGTATTCGAATTGTATTTTAATTTAATGAATAAAATTATGCAGTTGCATGTAAGACATAATATGTGTTAGGGCATGTGTGGTTCATGTGTAATTTTTCACTCTTCCTGTTATTCCGCCCGTTTTCCAAGAGATCATCTAATACATTGGATGCTGAAAGTTCATATTATATTGTAAATCTAGGCTTTATATTATTTATAACTAGTAAACTTTCGGACAAATTGTTTAAATGGCCCTATCGCATAAATCAGAACAAACATTTTCAGAAGATTCAGAATTTAAAACTGGACTGACATACAAATATATTTTATTTTGCTTTTTACTACCAACGAACATTAAATTTTAAGGTGTGATAATATGCATCTAGGTACATAAAGTTAAGATAGATATAATTCTTATACGTTATTTATTTAGCATTTAATTGATGGATGGCTGGTAAGTTATAAACTCCCCCGCAAATCAATTGCATCGTCCTTTAAACGGATTATTTATAAGAAAAGTTAAATATGCTATTGATGTGGGTGATAATTTGTAAGGGCTACAAGATCAGCATCATTACCATATGAAGCTGCTTGTGAGTGGTGGAAGGGAAATAACTCTATTATGCCGAGGTTCTAAGGCATATTGACTATAAAGTCATACACAAAAGTACTAGAAAATATTCAGCTTATTTTGACTAACAATGGTTTGGTTCATGTAATACATTCACTAAAACATTAGACACCTTTAATAGATAATACCTTTCCATATATGTATAGCTTGCATTAAAACATTAGAATTCTTTATTTTGAAAATCAAGTTCACTTTGTTATAATATACTCGAATTTGATATTTATTAATTAAAGTCTGACTATTCCTCAACAGCAAGACTTACCTGTCATGTTATGGCAAAAGCAAAACAGGTAATCAATTTGCGTCATAAAATCTGTTTGACCACCATTTCTTTTGAAATGCACATCCCAAGTCAGGACCATTGCGGCTGGCAATTTTGTGGGTTGTTCATAAATAACATAACATGTGAAAACTATCCTTTAAGCTATCCATGTTTTTTAATTGTGTCCATATTGTTCATCTGTTTGTGTGTCCCCATTTTTTCTTTCTATCGTACTTATATAATGTATTTGTTTGTGTGTTGTCATGGGCTTTTCTTTTTGGACTGATGGCTCGAGTCTCACGTACTTTACTTATTACTTTCATACATTTTTAATTGCTTACGAACTTTCAATAGCGACTGCTGGTGAGTTGGAACCTGACACTACTGCATTGAAGGGAGTCTAGGCACTCATAAACCGGTCAAACCAACAATTTCTTTTAAAATTCCTATACCAAGTCGGAAACATTGCAGTTTATAATTTTTCAGGTGGTTTTTAATCTACTTTGCCTCTTTGCCCTTTGGATTTCGGCTTCTGACAATTTTATTTTGTAGTTTTGATATTATTTACTAAAATCTAGTGAACACTTTTAACAAAATAAAAGCAGGAATACGCACATAACATGTCAAAATTTAACGCCATGATACACTGCACTTGATCGGTTAAAAAGGCCGTATTGCCTGCTGGTATCGGAAAAGAATGGCACAGAAAAGAAAAACTTAGACAAACGTACAGATGAACAACGCGGACCAATTTCAAACCATGGTGAACATATAAGCACCTGTAGAGTAAGCATATTCTATAAGCTTCTAATGCGACACACTCCTTGTTGAACAGGTCGATTCCGGTGGTAAAGTAGAATTCCAGTAAAGGAAAGACCAGCTGGTATAGGGAAATAACTGTTGTCATCTTGTAAACATATACCTCATAGCAGTACATTAGATCATGATGTCGACTGTAAAACTTCTACAGTGATTACTTCAAGCTATAAGTAACATACCCTTGTTTAAGTAACCTATGACTCTATCAAGGAAGTCACTGTATCGACCATAGTCCCTTGATTATCCAATGAATTGGGAGTGAATTGAGAAATGTAAATTCCATATGCTGGCGCGTTTGGAAAGTTGCTACCAGCAAAAGTGAAGATGAATCTTGGAAAAGTGAATTCATTGTGTCTGTCATGCAGTCTAGTTTGTGATCTGCCTCTATTGTCAATTTCAAGATTAATGGATGAAGGTCCAGGATTGAGACCGATGTAAAAGTGTATGTAGAAATTCGATAAATTGAGGAAAATATCCTTCGTGCAAAGCTCTAACCTGAGTGTGATTCTCATATAAAAAGAAGGGATATACATATTACTATCTTAATTTATTCATTTAGTGTCACTGGATATGAATGAATGAATACATAATTTAATTTTTTCCAGAAAACACATTCATTATTCATTTTACAGTGGCAATTGGGAGTTTTATATTAAAATTATATAGACAACACCTACAATGGCCGAAAACAACAATCACAAGCCATAACCAACAAGAGAACTGCACTACAAAAACACAAAATTGACAACAGACAAACATAATTAACTATGACTTGGTACCGGCACTAGCAAAAGCTAGCGGTAGGGCTAAACCGGTTTATGGGTACTCAAACCTCCCTTTTCTCTATCCCGTTTCCCTACAGTATAATAAACATACGAATAAAACCCAATACAGGTAGACTACTAACTCTATAACCACTATCTTGAAGTGAAAGGAATGTGACAAAACGTAATTTAGAAAGAAGGGTCAAAGAGTGCTCGCCGCTAAACTGACGGCTAGCTCAAGGAGCCTAGTCTGCTGGTAAAACACTGTCGCGCTACGGAAGAAAAATCAAATTCAAAACTTCCCGAAGGGTTTGGTGAAGAGTCGTCATGTATTTCAGTAGACATCGGCAGTATCAGTGAAAGGCCAGTATAAGTGTAAAATTTTCAGGTCACTGGAATCCAAAGCCAATTTAACGGATTCGTTTAGAATATCCCGTCGGTATCCACTATTACGTAATGAATGTGAGTTATGTCCCAGTTTCTCTGGATTTTTTATCAGTTTCTGGCAGTTTTTAACAACAATACAATAAAATCGAGGATGAGAAATGCCCTATGTAATTAGTTGTTTGCGAGTCACGTCATATTTAGATATCAAATGTTCATATCTTCTGTAAAACTTCTTCTTAAAAGTATTTGATAATTTATGAAATCTATAACCTAGTTGTAAAATTTTGATGTGAGAGTAAGGTTACGCTCATTAAAATCGTCAAGGGTAGAACAAACACATGCGAATCGTACCAATTGAGATATGTACACCCCGTAGGATGGAGCTAGAGGAACATCGCCTCAAAGAAAGAAAAAATAGCAATCAAAAAATCAAAATCATCCTTTTTATAATAAATTTTAGTTTTTATTTTACCAGAGCCAACGATGATACTTAGATCCAGAAAAGGGCAGTAATTAGAATCATTGTCAGCTTTATTCAGTTTAAGTTCTTGTGGGTAAATGATGTCTACATAATATAAAAACGGGGATTTTCAATAGTAAGGATATCGTCAATGTACCTGCTGTCATCATTGAAAACTGAAATACATGTAAGTTTATCACTGTTTGGTATAGTTCCATTTTGTACTTTTTTTTGAAATCCTGTACGTAACAGAACAGAAAAAGTTCTGCAATCAAAGGTGCACAATTAGTACCCATGGGGATTCCAATGACCTGTTTATAAACACTGCCGCCAAAACGAACATTAATGTTGTCTAGCAAGAGATTGGGTGCCTTAATCATATCATCACATGTCCTGGAGCAATGGTTGTAATATTGGAGAAGAATCCCTGCTTTTTGTTACAGCAAATGAAATGAAGATCAGAAAATTTAAAAGACCATTTAATAAACACTGGATAATATTTCAAAGAGAAATACTAAAATGACAAACTGGAATGTAAAGAAAACAATAATACGGTTGTGCCTTTGTTTGAATAAATATATACCATGGGAGGAGAGCGGTAACTTTTCCAAAATAAAAATTTAGTACTTGTTTGTCAGTGAGTCCTGAAGTGAGCTTCCCTGTTCAAGACGAACAAATGGTGATAAACCATATCATGTCTTGAACTTTACAAAAAGACACTTTTCAGTAACATATAAAGTACCATTACAATTATACTATACATTTATTACACCAAAATAAGCTAAGGACTTCCACGAGGGATATCATCCTAAGTTCTATGAAATGCAATAAATATTTGTTATATAAACAGTTTTTGTGCCACCACCTATGAAGTACAAATTGCAAATAGGCCGGAAGTACATGGAAATGTTGCGATTGAGGAAGTGTCAAACAAAAAGTAAAGGTATGTATTTATGTAGTCACTATATTGAAACTTCTACAAAAGCAAACATTCCCATGTAATGCAATTGGCTGAATAATGCATGCAATCGTAATTAAACCTTGTTATTTCATAAACCTTCATCTCGTTTTGTTTAATTATATATTTATAATTAATGATCCCTATTTTGGGAAGTATATATATACATAACAATTCCTTTATCAAGATACTTACGTTTGATAAAGTAAATTGTACATAAAACTTACTAATTAATGTTTTGTGTAGGTAGTTGAGATCCAAGAGGATTTCAACTCTTTAAAAACGCTGAAGCTATTTGCATGACTGCTTAAATCGATAGGAATTACTAATATTATAATTTACTCACCTTTTAAGTTATCTATATTCTCAAAAAATTGTAGGAACAAATGTGAATCATTATTTCTTTTTATTGTCGTTGGTGTGAATAATAAAGTCAATGGTAAATGATAACAGAGGATTTTCTTTGTTGAAGAATGCCTTTTCCTTTAAAATCTGATAGAATTAACGAAAATCGTTACAGTACAAATGAAAACAATGTATCTGTTTTTGGTGGCAATAATTCACTTATTAACTGTAACTCAAAAGTTTGTAAAAATGCATATCTTTTTCGTAACTAATCTTAAGGTGGACAAAGTTGTTAAAAAAAATATTTTCTTGGTGTTACGAGGAATAATTTGATAAAGAACTAAAGGTTATTATCTAAAAGAATGCTATTAGCCTTCGACTTTATGTAAGCAAAACATAATCCTTTTAGTACAACACAATTTTTTTTCAACTTCCAGAGAAGTTTGAAAATAAGAAATATTTGTCGGGCTAATTTAATTAATATTCATATTAATAGCCTCTTATGGTATTGAAATTAAAATCACCTCCACTTTACTAACTTTTTACAAGGAGATAAACGACAAACGTTTCTCATTAACAATGTTATTACAACAACTTTGTATTCTTTCAATGACTATGTCGACAACTTGTTTCTCATTAAAGAATGTAAGGAAGAAAAAGAAGAAGAATATATTTGCAAAGCCATTGATCTATATATTTAACAGTGTTAAATATTGTGCAACACTGTTTCATAACTAAAAATAAATACCGAAGTAACGATTGTAAATTTAGTTTCTGCTAATGGCCATATCGACAACTCATCGTCAGTGCTGATCAAATCAAAACATTTAGAAATCTTTTTAATCGAAATATGTGTGAAAGGTGATAGAGAATATTTTTTTTTCTCCATGAGAATTTTTTTTTCATTGAGAGTTGAAGAAGATGTATAACATGACGGAATTAAAAGCAACGTAAACGAAGCGAAGAAATAGTTTTCTATAGATAGGACACTTCCCGATTTCATATTACATTCATGCCATATACGTATTTAAAATTTAGATTTAACTTAACAACAATTAAAGGATATGGAGTAAATGTACACGAGACAGAGTCATTGTAAACAAATAGTAAAACAAAGCACTGTAACAACACCTTTATCGTTATTCTTCATCTTAAGTCACTATGAAGCTATTAGTTTAGATTTTAATATAACATAACTGTTGATACCTCAAATTTTTGTTTGGGTTCACAATGCTAGTGATTTTGTTTTGTGTTGTTCGTTTTTGTCTTTTTGTTTTATCTTGTCATGTTGTCTCCTTTTTGTTGCCTGTATGTTGCCCATTTGTGTTGCCTGTATGTTGCCCATTTGTGTTGCCTGTATGTTGCCTATTTGTGTCGCATGTATTTTGCCCATTTGTGTTGCATGTATTTTGCCCATTTGTGTTGCATGTATTTTGCCCATTTGTGTTGCCTGTATGTTGCCCCATTTGTATTGCCTGTATGTTGCCCCATTTGTGTTGCCTGTATGAGGCCCATTTGTGTTATATGTATTTTACCCATTTGTGTAGCCTGAATATTGCCATGTTTTATATTTTTACCCTAGACTATTCCCTATTCCGTCTTTGTTTGGTATTTATTTGCCGATGTTTACATAGATCATCTGTGTTAATCTGGAGTGTCTAAGTACTTTGCTCTTTGGGACTTTGATCGTTTACTAATGAAATAACAAATTAAGAACTCGTTTTCACAATAAATCAAAATACAGATGAAGAAGAATTTCAGATCAACTGTATATAATAGTTGATGAACATTGTAAATGTACAAGGATACAACATTAGCACTGGTATTGTGAAAGTGAAACAGTTACACTTTCGGTTTTAATCTGATATGCACTGAAGAGACATAAGTTGTCGAAATGGCTATCTGTAGAAACATACAGTAACTTCACCAATTAGTTATTTAAACTACAATTGAGGAGGAAAATCAAACAACTATTGTTTCTGACTTGTATATAAAGTCAAATGACATTGACAAATAAGGTAGAAACGCTTTTAATTGTTTTCAAGTGAAGCTTGTAATTATGTTCCTACGTTTTGATGATAATCTAACCATATAGACTAGATTGAAGAGACTTTTGGGCATCCATGCTGCTTGTAACTGGATCCTTAATTTCAAATTGACTGAAAATAGATTATTATATAGACAAGAAATTTAACTCTTGGCAAATTCAAGTCAACAATAGATTCGATGTAATCATTATTTTCAGGCTTTAAAAGCAATTGTATTTTTTGTCAGTTTATTGTTACAAAAAATATTTGAATTGAAATCTAAGACAATAATTCATTAGCTGAAATCATTGTACAAAATACTATGCATAATAGTATGGGTTAACTGACATGATCACTTCCGATAAATGGTTAAAGAAAACTAAGTGTATTTAGCCTTCCAATTATCAATCTAATACTATGTAAATTGTCTACTTAGTTAAACAGTATAGGTTTATGTAGTTGGGAAACAACTGCCCATAATTGACATAAGCTATTTCGTAAATAGCTGTTTACCGTCAATAGTTTTTATTTTTACTCATTTGTAGAAAGTAAAGATTACATTTTATCCATGAAGTTTAGCTTTGTCCTAAGAAAGATTTTCATCAACTTTCTATTTCTCTTTCAAAACTCTTTCATTCATCAAATATATAATAGTATTCACCAGCGCAGTAGTCAGTACTTCAGTTCTGACCCGAAAGCCGATTATTTTTGGAAACTTACAATATCTAAATTTTTGTAAATTTTGTTGAAAACTAAGGAGTATCTCCCTCGTGCAAAGCTCTGTCCTTAGCTGATTTGGCCTTACATTTAGATCATTTTTGTTTTTTTGTTCTCTATCAGTTTTTCAACAGCTTTGGGCTTATGGTCTTCCAAACGTTTAGATTTTATCTGCACTGAAGAGACAGAAGTTGTCGAAATGCGCATATGCAGAAAGTA
>MJUU01025012.1:2039-12222 GCA_002080025.1 Modiolus philippinarum
CCTTTGAGCAAACTGACATTGTCTCTTGATCATACACATCAACTTTTGTAAAATGTATACGTAAATAACCACATCAAAACATTATTATTCTATCTAAAAAAAACTCTTAACACATATACAGAGAAATATCGACATTTAGTAAATCAATTGTCTGTAACAATATCAAACAGTTTTTCTTGAAGCCTGTACAAGAAAAATTCATTTCCCCATTTTGAAAGATCAACACCATCAGCATCAAACATTACCTTTTGGTCCCATGTTAGCTCGGGGTACTTTATGTAATCGCCTCCCAATTGATTACATAAGCGAGCTGCAAAGGAGTTCAATCTATCAGCTGATAGATTAAGAGCCTTATCATTTCTGCTATAACGCCAATTTGAACGGGGCAGAATTTGTGACCATACTAATTTAGAAGTCGGGAACATTTGTTTTATTTTCTGTAATGCTGATTTTATTTCTGCTCTTAAATCCATTAAAGGCGTCTGGCCAATGCTATTACCACCGCAGTGAATAACTAAAATTGCATGGGGGTCTTCAAAATTCAACAAATACCTAAATCGTGGGACTAGATCCCGCCATTTCATGCCGCCCTTGCCCTGCCACCATAACGTATAGCCGTAGCGGTTCATATTCAGATTTGGACCTTCGTAAGTTTGGCGAGCATGGAAGAAGGCTCTCTTTACAATTGATGACCCAACAACCCATATTACCCGCTCTTTGATACTACCTTAAATTTGAATTGTTAATGACAAATTCAAAACAAACATTAAAATTGTGTATACTTAATTTTAAATACAGATGTAATACTCATTAAACGAAATTTATAGACGGATATAGCTTTTGAATGCATTAGATTTCCAGCGACCAAATTGCATTAATTCACTATTGCTTTTACCATTAAAAGATGCATCGGAGGCTGCACCAATTCTAAATGAATGCGACTTGAAGTTCTCCGTGTGCAGCCCCGCTGAAATAAGTGCTTTTCTAAGTACAGCTGAAAATTGGTACCTCGTAATTGGCAACCCATTCGAATGACAAAATAGGGGGCCGTCTGTGTTAGGCCTTAGTACCAGATATCTTTTCAAAAGCAAAACCGGACATTTGGGTGTATTATTAGCATGTATACGAAGCATGGTGCCCTTTCCCACTTGATCCGTTTTGGAATATGGTATACACAGGTCTATTGCGTCTGTATTACCAACTGATCTGAAATTTATATCGTTAAAACCCAGAATTTTGTGTTCTTGGCCAATATTTGTAAAAGTAATTTCACCAACTCTCAAAAATCCATAGTAAGCAGTTGAAAAAGCCGAAGTAAAAAGCGATGCCTCATAATTGGATGAACAGACAATTGGGAGTCTGGCTATTATTTTATTTAGAATTTCGTGTGTTATTGGCAATCGGACGTCCTTCGTACGTTTCGAACGCTTCATGCCTTCCAACATCTTTTTTACGACAAAATTTTGTGAGAAAACAGAGTTTTGGTTGAATTTACAACGGAAATTGATGGCTGCTATGTAACAAGATGCTGTTGTTGCTGATTTATTATTTAACGATAAAAAGGCGATAAACATTGTTACATGTGATATGGGGGTGGCCAAGATATTGCTAGTCCGTACTGTAAACGAAAACTGTCAAAGCATTTAAGACCCGTTTTATATGTATCGAGGGTATTTTGTGCGAACGAGGCGTCTATTAGGCGGCTAGCTTCAGTCCCGAGATCAACTTCAGAAAATCTGGTTGGATAGCTTCCGGAATCTCTACCAACTCTGGGTCCAAGTCTTTCAGTTTCCAGAACTCCTTTCTTGAGATCGAGTCTGCGATGCAGTTGAGACGGCCCTGTATATGAATACTTTTAAATTGCATATTGTAAAGCATTCTAAACAAGACAAATGGTCGTATTAAATGCATTACTCGTTTTGATTTTGAAGTTTTTCTTGTTTAAAATTGTGACTAGAGCTTCGTTGTCCGTGTAAAATATAATTTGTTTGGAAACCAGTGCGTCTTTGAAAAGAAATACGGACAAGACAATGGGAACTAATTCCAGAAAAGTAATGTCGGCCATAATTTCAGGGCGAGACCAATTAGGTGGCCACTGGAAAAAAGCCCATCTTCCCGAAAAATACACCCCACAACCGAGCTCTGGATTCCCAGCACTATCAGTATAAAGTTTAATTTCCTTATTTGAAATCCATTGACTCTTGCCAAAAGAACAATAGCCATTGAATGCATCGAGAAACGACAACCACATCAAAATATCCTCCTTCATACCGACAGAAATAGGAATAAAATGACCCGGCTTTGTAGTACCACACATTGCGTCATAAAATCGTCTGTTAAAGGCACGGACGGATGGGATTGCCCGTGCACAAAAATTTAATAGACCGACAAGAGACTGAAGTTCTCGAAGTGTAACTTTCTTTTTGTTCAAGACCGAGTGCAATTTCTCGTGAACGTCAACGAGCTTTTATGTTGGTATTCTTATGACCATTTCCAAAGTATCGATGTCAAGACCTAAAAAAGTTATACAACACGAGGGGCCGATTGTCTTCTCTTCGGTCAAGGGAATGCCCATTTCAAAACTTAAAGATCTGAGCGTGTCCATTAAATCACTGCACTCGGTTGTGCCAGGCCGACCTACAAACAAGAAATCGTCCAGATAATGTTCGACGGAATCTTTCTGACTCCTGAATTTTATCGCCCATTCAATAAATAAAGAAAATTTCTCAAACAAGGCACAAGATGCAGAGCAGCCGAATGGTAGACATTTATCAAAAAAATACTGGCCTTTAAATTTGAAACCAAACAAGTCGAATTTTGTGGGACTAAGAATTAAGAGCCGAAATGCCGACTTAATATTTATACGAGCTAGGCATGCACCCCTACCAATCTCACTAATTGTTTGTAAAATTTTATCGAAAGAAGTGTATTGCACTGTACATAGTTTAGGGTCGATAAAAGAATTGACACTTTCACCTTGTGGGTATGATAAGTGCTGGATCATACGCCAACCTCCGTCCTTTTTTGGGGACGACACCTATTGGAGAAAGTCAAGGGTTTAAACTATTGATACTTTCAAATTTTAGCATTTATTTTTATTAATTTCGAAATGTAATCCAGACCATCTGTTTTAAGTGCCCACATCTCACTATTTTATAACGCCAAGTTTTCTTGCATTCGACTTGATGAGTGCCCTGTGTTTGTCTATCTGTTATGGTTGCCCATTAGCTTAAGACACTAGTGCTTTTGTCGGGCAAAGGATGACAGTGATTGTAAGAGCACTTTGCCAGTTTAATTGATGTTTGTTGACAATCCCGCACCCATGACCAAGAAAGACATGGATGTAGCGTTGCTCGACAATTAGCAAAGAATTCCGCTTAAACCGGTGCTAGGGGCTTGAACTTACTATGAGGTATGAGCAAAGCTCATTGTTGAAGGCCTCATGGTGACTTCAAGATGAAGAACAACAATAAAAGCGTTGTTCCTTTGCTTGTTTTTTTACCATGTATTTGTAGAGACTTTGTCTCGTGCATTTACTCCATATCCTTTTATTCACCATTTAAATTCAAATGGTCCAGCTATTCGACCGGCATTAACTTCTTTATAAATTTTTTCTTCTAAAACTTCCTCGTGATCAATGGCAGGTATTAAATTTTTACAATCATTTGAAAACCTGGGGCCGTTATAATTAACTTTGAAACCATTTGCAAAACCGTTCAACAGAATTCTGGCGTCCTCATTGTTGGGGTAATATTTCATAATTTCGAACATGTTTTCAACTTTAACGGCTGTTCTGCCTAGGTGTTGTAACTGGTCCGTTTTGACGGCTTGAGGGACGAAAATTGTTAAATTGGCCTGCTGGATGCATTTGACCGTACCTATAATTGCTGTAGTTATTACTTTGGTCAAACCTGTTACTTGTCTGCTGCAAGTTATATTGGCAGGCTAGTGCCGAATGTTGGCAATTGCATTTAATACACATGTGGGAAAAACGGCAATTTTCACGTGTACATTTACCTTTGTTGTTAAAATCAAAACATTTACCAATTACAGACTTGTACTGTGTTTGTGTTTCGGGATAAGTATGTTGGGGTTGAGATATACACAAAACCCATAATTCCATGTCCACCGATCCCCATGACATAGATGGGTTTTGGGATTTTTTCAATCTAAATTGCTGGTCATAGCTTTTCCAGGCCAGACCTTTTGACCTACTAGCTGCTAATTGTACATATGCTTTAGTAGCCCTTGGGCACAATTAGGTTGTGCAGTTAAGTAAATACTACAATAAGTAATGAAAGCATCAAACCAGGTTCCTTTGTCTGTAATTTTCTTATTATTTCTAGACTGAAGCTCTAGACGACCATCATTGCTCATTACAATATATTTGGACCTAGTATTTTGCATATTCGACTCGGTAAGAGAGATTGGTAGTAATGTTTCTAAATCTACATATTCCCCGCTATTATTTTATCTTTCATTTGTTTAGAAACATGTAAGCCAATATTATCAGCTATACTTGTCATGGAAAATTGGTTCAACCCAGTTTCAAATAAGTACATTAAAATTGTTTGAATGTTCATCATTAACATTAGCTGAATGGTCCGTACCTTCACTGTCCTGGGTTTCGACATTTGGTGGCGATCTACTCATGGCAGCAATACTGTGAGTGATGTGTTCACGTAGCTCAGGAACCAACTGTTGAGCGACAGAACTAGCTAGTGTTGAGTTGTCTATATTTAAGTCGTCCTGTTGACTTAATGTTGCTGAGATACGCTGGATAGGTTGTCCATCGCCGCTGTGCTGTGACGAACTTTGTATCCTTTCTGCGGGCTGAGGGTTCCGCCCTGCCTTACTTTTGGGTGAGTTCTTCTTCCTCTGGCTCCTGTTGGCCCTGGTGTAAGGGCTGTTGGAAACTTTAGGAGTTCTTCCCATCTTCAATCCAATATCTGAAAAACAAACTAAGATCGAGGTTAGAAAAAGGCCTATGACGGGAATCGCAATACTTTCACAGGAAATCTTTCAATATTCTGATTGTATTTAATTTTGTTCGATTTGGCAGGAAAAAAGGAAATTTTTGTTGGTCGTCTGCCACGTGGCCTGATAAATTACTGTGCTGTACGGTATAATTTTGATAATTTCAAGCTGTGCATTCAAAATACCATGCCGATTCTTAAATGCTGAATCGAGTAAAGTTTTTTGGTACAATTTCGATTAATTTTGATACATTTTTTGTGCAAAATCAGTGTAATTTCATAAAAATTTTAACTTCACCATTAAATGTGTTTCTCCTCAGCGGTTAACTTCTACAGAATTTTGCCCTACGTCATAGATACTTGTGACCTTGGTGACCATCACGTGATTTTGGATATTTTTTAGGGATGCACAAAGAAGGATAACTCAATCAATTACACTGAAAAAACAACACCATTTGTCGTTCGCTAAAATGATCTAATTTATTCCTGTATACGGAATAAATTGAGTTAAAAACGCAATGTATACGATTTTGAAAGAAACTTGCGCACTATATTATATCGGAAGCACGAAGATTATCTTTTAGAGCTGTTGATAGGCTTGAAGCCTCACGTGATTTTTTCTTGTCATTTTAACATCTCTCCAGCCATTTCATGGCTTCGAGATAAAAATGACTGTTGCCGAACTTTGGTAAGTGGTTAAAATGAAGAACGTCGGTCTATGTAGTTCCCGAATAGCAGGCAGTTTTGGAGTAAAATATTCTGTGATAAGCAAACTTTAAGCACGCCATAGTGTGACGCAGTTCGTCGAAGACAGTCCAAGATCCGACCTACCCTCTAAAACGAGTCGTAAAGAAGATTGTTTCTTTTCACGATTACAGCCATTTTCCCCTACAGTAGAATTTACGAGGTATATGGCCTATTTGTGGTCGCATCAGTGTTGGAACTGTAATTCGCAGATAACATATTCGTTTGCTGACACGTAGACCCTTGAAGCGTCCAGAGTTGACTGGAAAACACCCTAAAGCACGCCAACATTGGTCAAGACTTCCACGACACTGAAACCTACGGAGTAAGTGGCGGATTTCATTGATCCGATAAAAGCTAGTTTTGTTGAAGCCAGAGAATGGTCGAATGCGTATCTTGAGGGAAAGGTACACTGCATTGACTATCAACAATGTTTACGGAACTACTGCTTACGAGGGTGATGGCGTCACGGTTTGGGACTACTTTTAAACGACCACAAACTTCCGTAACATGTTATTGACGATACTCTGAATGGCGACAAATACTGTGATGATTATCTACGATAGCCATGTATTGCCTCATTTTGAGAATTCTGCTCTTGCAGACATACAAGTGTTTCAAGATGACAACGCTCAGCCACATCCAGTCTGGATTGAGGGACTTTATAGAGTCCATGGAGACATCCCTATGGCCCTCCATGTCACCAGACATGAACTTTTAAAACATGGGACGTTCTTGGTCGCAGAATAAACCAATGTCAACAAATATGTCAGAACTTGAATAAATTAAGGATCGCTCCCATCGATGAATGGCAGAAATTAAGGCTAAAGCGTTTGTTTAGAGAAATGCAATTATTCTGGAAGCGCCGAAGCCAGACCTGTTTCTAAGGAACTTAACGTAAAATGACATTTGATGAAATCATATCAGTAAATTAAATAAGTGTTTCATTTTGTAAAAGTCTAAGAAAAGATATCAAAGTGGAACTTTAAATCGTCTTTCGTGTTGTTGTTTTCCACTCTCTTTTGATGAGTTCAACACGTACTCTAAAAGTCTTTGTAAATAAGGAGTATTGACAATAAAACAAAAGTTGTAAATTTACATTTGATTCAAAAATAAAGGCAAAACAGTAAATTTAAGACTCAAATATTTTTAACTTTATTATAAGGCGTTAATGAAAGGAAGATAAAGGAAACACTTACAATGGCCGTAAACCACAATCACATGTCACAATCAACCAGGGAACTGCACAAGAAAAACAATAAAATGACAATAGACAAACATAGATAACGATAGGAACTCGGGATAGCCGGACTTGGTACCGGCACTGGCAAAAGCCAGCGGTAGGGTTACACCGGTTTATGGGTACCCAAACCTCCCCTTTCTCTATCCCGTTTCCCTATAGTATAAAGAACATACAAATAAAACCCAATACAGGTAGACCACTAACTCTAAGACCACAATCTTGAAAAGAAAAGAATAGACAAAATGTAATCTAGAAAGATGGGTCGAGGAGTGCTCGCCGCTAAACTGCCGGCTAGCTCAAGGAGCCTAGTCTGCTGGTAAAACACTGTCGCACTAATAATAATCAAATTCAAAACTTCCCGAAGGGTTTGGTAAAGAATCATCATGGATTTCAGTAGACATCGGCAGTATCAATGAGAGGCCAGTATAATTGTAAAATCTTCAGGTCATTGGATCCAATACGTGCATTTATTCAATACATTTGTATTTGGATCCGAGCATTTATTCAATACATTTTTATAAAATCTACACTTGCTAGAAATGTTCCTTTAGTTTGAAGACAAAAAAGAGACTGAGAGACAGGTTGATAAGCATATATCATTTGAGGTCAGTGTGTAAATAAAAACTCCAAAATGCTATTATAATGATTATGTTGAACATTTTGAATATCTTTTACCAGGTATACAATGGTGAAACTACCAGTAGCAAATTATTGTATAAGTGGTGTGGAAATATACTGCCATCAGAAATGGAAACAACTGGACAGCATATGACTGTACAACTGACAACAGATGGATCACAGAAGAGAACTGGCTTCGCTGCTGACGTTTACAGGAAATTTGACTAATTAGTAATAAACAAAATTTATTGCCAAATGCATTTAAATGCTGAATGTTCACTTTTAATTAACTAATTACTGCCAGCTTTGTATTACGTTTTTTTTTAAATCATTTTAAAAGTCATTGATTAGTAACCTTTACATATCATAAAATTTAACACATATATGTAATTATTAATTAGCATCAAGAAGAAACATTGCCACTAATATACTTTTTGTAATTTACCGTTTCAAGGACTTGAGGTGTGTGGGGAAACAGTTTTCGCAATTTTGTTGTACAGAAATTCATTTTTGACCAAAATGTTTTATGAGTTATGTTTTTAGAATCGTTATAATATGGTGAATATTGTACGCTCAATAACTGTTTTTTCTGTAGTATTTTAAAATTTAGTTTAAACATCTGATCTTACGCCTGAACTTTAACTAAAATACCAGATTTGTATTTTAATAGCTATAATTTTTCTATAATATAACTAAAAACAAAAAACAAAACAAAATCAAAATTGATTTTGAGCTCTCTTACATTTGTAGACTAAATATGATTTATTGTTTACATTATAGATTGATGAACACCTATTCCAATCACACAAAAAAATATTCTAAAGGCAATTGGTTTCCAGTTACATCCACTGATTTTTAACACAACTATTTTTAAAATTATTTTTGGTACTTCTTTGTGTTGTTTTCTTCCATTAGTCCCGGAGGGTATTCACCAAGCCAGTACTTTGGTGCTGACCCGAAACTGACATTATTTGGAAACTTGCAGGACCTAAATTTTAGAAACTTATGTTTAAAGCCTAAGGAGAATCTCCGTCTTTTCTAGCTTTTCGGTTTTTCATTAAGATCCTATGGGTTATTTGTTCTCTATCAGCTTTTACACATACATGTATTTTGTTTATTTGTCTTCCAAATGTTTTGCTTTGATCTGCACTGAAGAGACACGTCAGTTGTCGAAATAGATATATGCAGAAACTAAAAGGAGTGGTCGATATCCTTATGTAACTAACACTTTTCTATTGTTTGCAAAAGCAACATAAACAATAACATTATACCGACGTTACTGTAATCTTCTTTGGAAAAGCAGGGTGTTTCACTTTTAGACACAAACGTCATTAGTGCGACGGTAATTTCTTATTTTAGAAATTACCTTTTTAATGCAATGACATATTTTCTATCTTTTTACGTATGACAGTGTAAGAATAATTGTACATTATGTTTTTTTTTTCTGATAAAAGTATTCGAGCTTCATTCAACAAGGTAGAAAGAAATCAACATTCCTAAACCTTAGATAGAATGCAAGTAGAAAAAGAATGACCTAAAGTTGATTTGTTTACTAATTTACATAAAAATGTTTGAGTAAAAATGAGAATAATATTTGCAGAAGCAATATCCACTTACTATTTATTTTAATTAAAATGAATTTGTTTACAGGTAAAAAGTTTTTATTGATATTTTATCAAGTAATTACTTAATTACTGTTTTGCTACGAAATTGAGATTAACTCCCGACCCACGTGTTTCGGTTAATCGTTAGACCCCAGGGCATTGTAACAAGAAATACAAATGTTCAGTTAACCAATCTGTTTTCGACTCAAGTTTTCTGTTAAAATAGCATAGAAGGGTAATGGAAAATTTTTTTATCCTTTGTCGTAAAATTATTGTAATGCATGGCATGAAGTAACAAAAACTTAGCTTTCCATTGGTGCATACAATTACACCCTTAAACATTTACTAAAAAAAATATATTTGGAGAAAAATCGCGGCATATTTCGTTGTGGCTACTTTAGTTAATTCTTTTATGATATCAAATATTTATCATTTTTTTAATTAGAATGGAAGTAAAAGATATAGCCAGTGTATATTTACATTACAACATATCCCCTCCCTTTAAAACGAAACTCTCCCGAGTTTCTTATTGAAATTCCAAAATTATTGAAATAAATTTTGTGGATTTTTTAATTTCAACCAAAATATATAAGTTATACTGAACACTCAACCTGGTTCAATTATATGTTATTGATAAAACTGAATTATTTTACTTTCTTATCGAAGAATACTTACAGAATTATCAAAACTAATTTTAAAAATCAAGTGGATAGAAAATTAAAGAAATGATTGCTATTTTTGTATTTTACCTTTTTCGTTGTTTGTATTTTTATTCTAATATTTTATTCTTATAATTGCTAAAATTCTTATTAACTTGTTTTTAACTTATTGCTTTTAATTATTTATTTTATGAATTAAATTCTGTTTTTTTATTCATCTTATCAAATACTGTTTACTTGACGCTATGTGTGATTCATTTTCAGTTCGAAAACAAAGATATGATTAAATTTTGTAAACTTTATTCTATATATCACTTTAATTTACATGATTGATGAACA
>MJUU01025013.1:0-15066 GCA_002080025.1 Modiolus philippinarum
ACTGTCAGTGGTTTTAGTTTTTTGTGTTGTCTTGTATTTCATACTGTATAATTTTAGTTTTGTCTTCGTTGATGATGTTCGTGCTACTGGTTTGTCCTGGTTAATGTTTGAATACTCAAAAGACTTACAACAGCTTTTCAAATTTTTACCTTGGTACTGTTTGAGGGTTAGAGAAGTAACACGTACCATGGATTTTTATTGGTTTTCTCTAAGGGTTAGAAAATGACAATTCCAATCAGCCTCAAATCAGACTTTCAAAACAATTTATACCTCACTGATTGTGTGACGGGTGTCGCTAGTGGAGCAGGACATGCTTACCCTTCCGGAGCACCTGATGTCACTCCCGGTTTTCATGGGAGTTCACACTATGAGTGCCTTAGTTCTTAATGTTATCTTTTTATTTCCGTGCATTGTAGCTGTCTCACGTCCTTGTTTTGTCTTTGTTTTTATCTGTTACCGTTTTTGCCATGTCTTTGGACTTCGATTTTTGTAGTCATCGCTTCCCTTGTTCCTTCGGTATTCTACTGCCCTTGTTTCATACCACTGGGGTGGTATTTCTGCTGGTGGACGGTTCGTCCCCGAGGATATCATCCGCTCAGTAGCTTAAGTTTACTTTAGCCATGAGAATAAAGAATTAAAAGGAACGCATACCGGCTGGGACGTCTCCCGGGTTAAAAAGGTCCCTTACCGATGAAGCTATGGACACGGGTTCATCCAACCAGGTGTCCTGAGTCGTTCATTATCAACTTCGACTGATTCTCAGGAGCAATCTTCAGATCACACGTCTTCTTCTTACAACTCATTTGATTCTGCCCCCAACATCAAACCTTGTTCTGTTTTATTAAATGATATTTTAAATTTTCCTGATCAGCAATTGCAAGGCACAATTTCAGCATGCCGCGTAAAAAATTGCAAAACATGTAACATTCTTATTACTGACTCAAATTCTACAAGCAACCTTACCAACCAGTCATATTCAACTAGAACTTACGACGATCTGAATTGCTCCTCTAGAAATCTTATTTATGGCTTAGAGTGCTCTCTTTGTGGATTGATTTATGTAGGGGAAACAAAAGACAGGTTGAACAAACGTATGTGCGGACATAGATACGAAGTCAAGGACAATAAGACCCGCCATGTTTACGCACATTTCAACCAACCTGACCATTCAATTGTCAACATGAAGGTCAGGATTATTAAAAAAAAATATACCATAAGACCAATAACCCTACGCTAAGTACAGTTTACCGTCTACAAAGAGAGGAATACTGGATCAAAGAATTAGGTACAGCAATACCCTATGGTTGTAATGATAACATAAAAAGTGTAGGAAATCTGTCAAGTCCAGGATGCAATTCGGTGAATGTGATGAATATATTGAATGGAAGCCAACGCAAACCGCGTAGCCATGGACACAGGCATTACACTGCCCCGCGTCTGCATGACATTTCAATAAATGGTCTTCTTCCATTTATTACCATTCCACTAGGTATTCATCACATTCGTACTAAATTGTATTCTTTGCCCCTTTCAAAGCTTCATTCTTTCTACAAAACATGTTTAGCATCATCAGTGACCGATTGGCATTCCCTGGAATATAAATTAACAGCAATCGTTTTGGATATATCAAACCATAGACTTTTCAAACCTGTCCGCGAATCAGCCAACGAACCTGATAACCGGACATTTCTCAAAATTCAATTCGCCAATAAAGGCTTGGACGCCATAAATCTCGCTAACATTCTACATAGCAAAACAGTAACATCAAACATTCCACCTTACTTCAAAGATCAATCTGTTCCACTTATTTCGTATTCCTACACTAAACCCATTGCAACTTCAATTTTCAATTACAAACGGGTATTGCGTGGTTTCAAAATTGACGAATTCAAAGCCAAACCTGATTGCGCTTGCTCCACTGCCCCCTTCAATTACAGTCCGGCTGGACACGTGATAACCGGTGACCTAAATAATATAGACAATATCAAACTAAGAGAGGTTTTTTCAAAAGGCTCCAAATTCCGTGAACCCCAGCATATCAACTGGAGGTACAACTTCAAAATTTTGATGGATGCAGTTGAGGACTATGCGAGGAAGTGGGCAAAGAAAAAGAAGATGTCGAGACGCTGTCCGACTGGATCAGGTCCATTAAGTCGTTAATTGTGAATCGTATTCGGCGTTTGAAAACATCAATGAAATCCAGAAATCCCAGTATATCTGAAGATCCCCTCGTTAGGAAAACTATGGACAACCTCCATGAAAATTACGTCATTGTCCCTGCAGACAAAGTTTCTAACAACATACTGTTCGTGTGTAAGAAACACTATCGTGACTGTCTGGTTAAGGAGATGGGAATTGACAGTTCATCAGGAAACCCTACTTATACTCCCACTACACTATCAAGGGAGGAAATTATAGAAAATCACAACTCTGTTTTAGCATCCTTTGGCATCAAAGCGGATGATGATAACAATCAGCTCCCCTACATCTACTGGGACCCTAAACTTCATAAGAACCCATACAAACAGAGATTTATTGCGGGGTCTTCCAGATGCACCACTAAGCCACTTTCTAAGTTCCTTACTACTTTATTGACCGCAGTCAGAGATGGCCTGAAAAGTTACTGTGATAAAGTCTACTCCACGAGCGGCGTCAATCAGATGTGAATTCTAAAAAATTCTAAAGATCTTCTCGAACAACTATCTTCTAGCAGTCTAACCCATTGCCACAGCATACAAACCTTTGATTTTTCTACTCTTTATACTACCCTGCTACACAATAAATTGAAAACAGTAATTTCGGATTTGATACATCAATGTTTCTGCACTAAAAACGGAGAACGCAGATATACTTATTTAGAAGTAGGAAAAGACAAAACATATTTTGTAAAGAACCACACTGAGTCAAACAAGAAGTACACTGAGAATGACGTAATCAAGATGTTAGAATTTTTAATAGATAATATTTTTGTCGAATTTGGAAGCCGTGTTTTTCAACAGACAATCGGGATTCCCATGGGAACTAACTGCGCGCCACTTTTAGCTGATCTCTTCCTTTTTCGTATGAGGCGAAGTTTTTACAAGGGCTTACACAGAAAAAACAAAAACATTTAGCCCAGTCCTTTAATTTCAGCTTCCGCTACTTAGACGATGTACTTTCTCTTAATAATCCAAAATTCAAGAAATATTTACACCAGATCTATCCCAATGAGCTTGAAATTAAAGAGACTACCGATACACCTACTTCAGCTTCGTATTTAGATCTTTTGATTTACATTGACGAAAATGGACGTTTGAAATCTAAGCTGTATGACAAACGTGATGATTTTAACTTCACAATTGTGAACTTTCCCTTTCTGAGCAGCAATATACCTACCTCTCCAGCCTATGGAGTGTACATTTCACAGTTGATTCGTTACTGTCGGGCATGCAGTTTATATAGTGACTTTTTAGTTAGAGCAAAAACACTGTCGCAAAGGCTGCTTAGTCAGGGATTTGTTCAGCCTTTGTTACTTTCATCCCTTCAGAAATTCTATGGCCGTCACCATGACATCATTGACAGGTATGACGTGACTGTGTCCGAAATGAAAACGGACATTTTCAGCTAGATTTCACCTCTTCACTGATTTTACATAACCGGATTTGACACAACCCTGGATTGACTCACTGATAGTGTGACGGGTGCCGCTAGCGCAGCAGGACATGCTAACCCTTCCGGAGCACCTGATGTCACTCCCTGTTTTAATTGGAGTTCACACTGTCAGTGGTTTTAGTTTTTTGTGTTGTCTTGTATTTCATACTGTAAAATTTTAGTTTTGTCTTCGTTGATGATGTTCGTGCTACTGGTTTGTCCTGGTTAATGTTTGAATACTCAAGAGACTTACAACAGCTCTTCAAATTTTTACCTTGGTACTGTTTGAGGGTTAGAGAAGTAACACGTACCATAGATTTTTATTGGTTTTGTCTAAGGGTTAGAAAATGACAATTCCAATCAGCCTCAAATCAGACTTTCAAAACAATTTATACTTCACTGATTGTATGACGGGTGTCGCTAGTGGAGCAGGACATGCTTACCCTTCCGGATCCCCTGATGTCACTCCCGGTTTTCATTGGAGTTCACACTATGAGTGCCTTAGTTCTTAATGTTATCTTTTTATTTCCGTGCATTGTAGCTGTCTCACGTCCCTGTTTTGTCTTTGTTTTTATCTGTTACCGTTTTTACCATGTCTTTGGACTTCGATTTTTGTAGTCATCGCTTCCCTTGTTCCTTCGGTATTCTACTGCCGTTGTTATTGTTTTGTTATTTGGTATCAAAAGATTGACTGTAAATATCTGGTCATCATTAAAACATACTCGAAAACAGTTGGTATATATTCATTTAGGCAACAACAAGTTTTGTCAACTATTCATTTCATGGTCTTAATTGTGCAAAGAGTGCTGACATTATTATTTTTTCATTCTCAATAAATAACTAAATACCGAAGTTACTGTGAATTTATTTTTCTGCATATGCGCATTTCGACAACTAATGTCTCTTCAGTGCAGATAAAATCTAAACGTTTGGAAAACCATAAATTCAAAGATGTTAAAAACTGATAGAGAACAAATAACCAATATGATCTAAATGTAAAGCCAAAATAAGCTAAGGACAGAGCTTTGCATGAGAGAGATACTCCTTAGTTTTCAACAAAATTTAGATTTAACTGATTTTTAATTAAGTTAGCATGTTTTTGCTATATTTGTATCAATAGTTTAATTCGTATTCTAATAGAAAAAAGGGAATCGGGAAATGTGTCAAAGAGACAACGATCCATAGGGGAGTAATAACAACTCAAAGCCACCATAAGGTCTTCAATGAACGGTGATTAAACCCCTCACCTAACGGCAGGCAGGAGTCGGCCCCCTAAATAAAGAGTAATCAAGTTCAGCGAAATAAACACCATCCTAGACTCCTAAAGACATAAAGTAAACTAAGTAGAAAACAGACAAGACATACATAGGCGCAAACCTGCTGCGACGGGGTCAACTAGTTTTATTGGGTCCAAACCTTCCCCCAAGCTAATGTGATAAATCAAAAATGAAATAGTAACAACAGTAAAATTCAGTTAGCAACAGGACTGAGTCAGTTGTGAAAAAAATGAAATTGAAAGAACTAAATAAACGGACATAAACATGAAATCACAAAAGACTAGTTCACTGACATGCAATCTCCAGACCCATTACTAACTGACAAATAAAATTATGTACCCTCAGTATAAAGCTTCCGCCACGATCCCTTCCCGTGAGGACTTTAGCATAATGATTTCATGCATTACCTGTGGTCATGCAATACTGATTTTAGTAATTAAGTATGTGTTTAGTTAAGATGCAAAGACCCTATCAAAACATCAATGTTAATACCAAAGAAGGCCATACGTAATGACTGGATGGCAATAGCGTAATTATAACCCTTATGAATTAGACGATTTAATGGTTTTATAAGTTTGTTAGGCGAGTTTAAGTATTTTTTACTCTAAGTAAAAACATTACCGTAAAATAAGGGATGTGAAATACCAGCCTTGATTAGATGTTTTGTATTAATGAACTAGGTCTTTATATCGATGATAAAATTTAGTATAGGTTTTTTAAACTAGTTTATGATAACGAAAAAACCCTGATGTAATAGTTTTTTAGTTATGAAAAGATTCCGTTCATTGAAATCGCAAACGTTATTACATACTCGAGAAAATCAAACAAGTTGAGATATGTTAGCACCATAAGATGGCGATAATGGGACATCGCCATCCAGGAAGGATAAATAACTATGGAAAAGAAATACGTCTAATAGCCTATTTTTACGATACATTATATCAACACAGAAGAAACAAGGGAACCCTATTCCAAAAATGTCTAGAAAAAATCTCGATTTACATCTTTCGAAAACAAAAACAGAGTAGCGAACACAGACATGATATGCACAGTTTCCACTTGTCAATAGACTTGCTGTATAAAAAATATTGTTAATAAGGTCTCTTTTCCACCATATACTTCCATGTGCACGTGGAAAGTCTTGATTGCGGTCACTGTTGATACTTTCCCGACTCTTTCCTATTATTACGCTCCTAAACAAATCCGATTATCTAAACTAAATACTACCAAACACCATTCATCTATATCTTAATCAAAGATCTTCCAGTACTTTTTATAAGTTCAAGCTCCATGAAATGGGTCCGTTAGTTTGGTAGCACCTCCTAATTTTCCTTCCTCTGTAACTAAACACCGAATGGATATATCGCACTTAAAACAAAAACAGATGGCAAATTAAAGCGCTGAAATTAGAAGTTCAATGCCCTCTGACAGAAAAGGGACAAATTGGTTAGTTGCAAAGTTAAAAAAAATAACACATTAATCGTCATTTCAATGATTCTTAAACACACTTCTGACTTGTCTTCTGACGTTTTCACAGATAAATCTAAGAATTAAAGATTATTTAAGCTTCACTAGCTTGGCTAATTAAATCCCCACCGTATTCTTCTTATAAAGTAGACGAAACACGTGGCAATATTCCACGTGAGTTATTATAACGAGTGTAATATGATTTCTTTTAAAATGCACTATGTGAGATTATCATCAATGTGTTTCTGAATCTAACACGGTACCAGAATCATTTCCTGTCGTAGAGGATATTTTTTCAATTGGTTCAGGGTTATATTCTCTGGAATTGATCATGAGAGATAGTGTCTCATGATTCAGTCTTTTTACAGGGATCAATCAGTGCTGTTTAATAACCAAAGATAACAAAATTACTGGACAGAACTGTCAGCAGCAGAAATCAAAATGGCAAAAAGTTAAAGAAGGTACCAACAAACCGAAAAAATTGTATATAATCCCTTCTAACAAATTAAAAGGTAAAAAATATACAAACTCTTAATTCTTGGACAATGTGAAGAAATAAAGACTATAGATGATAGGAAAAACGAAACAGTGCATGAGATTGCTTTTATAACATTTGCTGATTTTTTAGATATATTTTATTGGAAATGTTGCAATTCTAAAAACAAATTTTGTATATTACGCCATGAGCGTAATATATAAAATATATAAGTATAACAAGGAACTTGTATAACAAGAAACTTGTATAACAAGAAACTTGCTTGGAAAGGAGTCATGAACGCAACAAACTCTTAACCACTTGCATTCAAAAAATCAGCATAAAGTATATCACAAGAAGTTTAAATGATCTGTTGCAAACAAAAACAAAACCATTGTTAAATACGATTTCTTCATCTTTTTAAATCCCTCGCCTGACTATATCTAAATGTATATACGAATACAAAATGGTTTGTGCAAGATAAGATTCTGAAATTATATTTCTTGGAAAAGGTTTGTAAATAACTTTTTATAATAAAAGACATGTTCTGTTTTATTATATTGACATGTCTTTTAGACAAATTTCCTATTTTAGCATTTGTTATATAGATGATATTTTGTCACTAAACAATCCTCACTTTGGTAATTTTCTTCGTCTGATCTCTCCAAAAGAGCTTGAAATCAAGGATACTACATACACTTTCAAAACTGCCTCATTCCTTGACCTTCATCTTGAAATTGACAACAGAGGTTAACTTCGAACTAAGCTGTACGACAAAGGCGATGACTTCACTTTCCAATAGTCAACTTCCATTTTCTTTGTAACAGCATCTTAACAGCGCCGGCATACGGAGTTTACATCTCCCAGATCATCCGCTATTCAAGAGCATGTGTTCGATATACATGTAGTGATTTCCTTGATAGAGACCAGTTGCTCACAAATAGGCTACTTCGAAAAGGGTATGCTACCCAAAACTTGAAGTCATCCCTCCAGAAGTTTTACGGTCGACATCGCCATTTTGTGGACCGCTGGCGAATCTGTTTCCAAGATGACAACAGATATTTCCCTTTAAAGCTTAATTGTTGTTTCCTCTCACGGATTCGACTTTACTACCGAATTTGACATGTTCAACAAGGCGGTTGTCTTAAAAGAAGCAGGAGATGCTAACTCTACCGGTGCACCTGACCTCAATCATGGTTTCTATTGAGTCCATCTGTGTTTTTGTGTCTTCATTTTTCGTTTCTGTGCCATACTCATGTTTTGTCTCTGTTCCTTTGTTGTCTCCTATGTTGCCATTGTCCTTGGAATTTTCGTCGTTTTTGATTGACGGTTCGGTTTTCATTTACTTTCCAGATGGTTAAGTAATCTTAATTAGAGTTATTTGCAGTTCTGTAGTCGATTATATTCAAGTCGACAAAAAGCAGCAACATTTGCAGAGATGTGTAGCAGTTTTTAAGAATCAGTTGCCACAAATGTGGCAGATGCTATATTTGAAATTGGCAAGCTAAGTGTAATCGAAATTTCTTTAGAATTTTATGCAATACTTGAAAGAATAATGTAAACATTCAGGATGGATTGCCCATCTGATAACAATTGAAAAGAAAAGGCATATGAGCAAATAAGGACATTTTCCCCAAACAAATAAGAATGAAAGATCCTTCTCCAACGTCACCATTGGTCAAAGGACATGGTTCTATTTTTGTCTATGATAGACAAAACAGTCTTGCCCAAAGAGCATGGAAATGTAATGATTTTGTACCTTCCATACAATGTCTAACCTTTCCCAGTACAACGTATTGAAGTTCTAATCATTCAGAACAAAGCAAACGATAAAAGTCAAATTTATACCATGTTCTTCACAACCTAGTTTACCGTCATTTACACCTCGGTTTACCATCATTCAGACTACTGTTCATGTATGTATAAGTACATAACACATTTATAGATCTTTGTAAAGTCACGAAAATAAATCACAAACTCTCAAAAATTACTTTCTAAAGAAGGAAAATGTACTGATATTTCACCCTTCTTACCTAGACTTGGATCGTTCGCGAATGGATATGGCTTTCTGAAATAGGGAAATGTGGATCAATACATTGACTGGGATCGTCTGCAAATGGATATGACTTTCTGAAATAGGGAAATGTGGATCAATACATTGACTGGAATAGTCTGCGAATGGATATGGCTTTCTGAAATAGGGAAATGTGGATCAAAACATTGACTGGGATCGTCTGCGAATGGATATGACTTTCTGAAATAAGGAAATGTGGATCAATTCATTGACTGGGATCGTTTGCGAATGGATATGACTTTCTGAAATAGGGAAATGTGGATCAATACATTGACTGGGATCGTCTGCGAATGGATATGACTTTCTCAAGCAAGGCAATGTAATGTTTATTTACCTGCCATATCTGACTGGGATCGTCCGCACGTGGAGATGACTTTCTGAAAGAAAGAAATGTAGCGATTATATACCTTCCTGATCATCTTTCCAAATGGCCTTTCTGCGAAAACCATGTCCAGTTGACCCCGATATGTCAGAGGTTGACCTAATATGTGAAGCGATTCTCCCGTTTTAAAGGAAATAACTTTTATTCAAGTTTCACACGAAGTCAAACGGATAAAGTTAAGCATCTATTGCTTTTGTTCGTTCCGATTAGGTATTCAAAACGATTCATGCATGATTACACAAATAAATAAACTAGACGTCAGAAAAATTGTAGAAACTGGGTCATTGATATATCTTACAGAGCTTTGACGTTTTCAAAATATGACGTCATAAAAGCTGCAAGGAACGATAGAATATAATAACAGCAAAAGGTTGCTACAACATTCAAAATCGACGTTAATCCGAGTAGTGATGTTAATATGTTCATCCCTTCATTGTTAATCCAGTTACAAAACCTGTGCCGATAAAATGATAAAAAAAATACAAAACATGTTTTTGAAGCTAAAAGTTGCTGAAAAGGCGAAAATGACATGTTTGTAGGATTTCCCGCGCAAATTCGAGAGAATTTGAAACCTCAGTTCAATAAATATAAATCTAAAATGCAAAATAAAGGATGATGAACAAGTAAGCAGGCTTTTGACAGCTGATGCATTGTAAAATATTATCCCGCTCGTCAGAATATGAGGCTTTATATTCCAGCTCGTGGGTTGACATTTTATGATACATAGCAGTCAAGAGCCCGATAACGTATAGATGTACAAGTTAAACTGGAATCGTTAGCCCGAAGAGATGACGTTTATATACCTTCAATTCATTGACTTACCATCTTTAGAGCAATGTCTTGAAATTCCAAAACAATTATAGTAGAAAACTGAAGGAACAAAGGTGTGGTATTTACAAAAATCGACGTCCAAAGACAAACCATGTATTTGTAGAGACTTTGTCTCATGTGCATTTACTCATTATTCTTTCATTCTCCATTTCCAAAATCAGAACACACAAAACAATGACGCCAGACATCTAAAAAGTACAGAAATAAAATAACAATATTCCAAACAGTGTCTAATGACACTGAAAATGCTAACAGGTGTTCCGGAAGGATAAGCATGTCCTGCTATATTAACAACGCCCGTCACTATGTAAGAGAGTCAATATAGCAAAAGGTCAAAATCGGTTAAGTCAAATCTGGGAAGACGTGAATCTATCTTAAAATGTCCAAATGTTGTAAAAATACATGTTATATCAAAAACATCTCAGTTCTTCAATATCAGTTTTCATGTGCATTTACTTAAGAAATGTACCAAGGATTGAGTCCGATGAATAAAAATCACTTTTACGTCCAGTTGGATAAAATATATTCATTCATGCTGTTTCTGTAAATATACTGCATGTCGTTTTATCGAGTATGCATCTGTGGCGGGTTGATAAATACAATAAATACAAAAGTTGCATAATTAACGGTAAATTTCGTTATGCTGTATACGTGTTTAAGCAGCAACCTTACATCAACAGCATTAGAATCAAACAATATAGAAAGCCATAATCCAAAAGTAGTGAAAAAAGAAGTACTCGTACCAAAAGTACAGAAAAAGGAGGGCAAATCCTGGGCCAAGGACATCCACCGAGTGCCTTACACGGAATGAAGCCCAGCATTTTAAGGGAACAAAATTTTGATATAAACCGTAAATTGCCATAAAAATGCAGGATAGTTTATTTCAAACAAGTCTGCCTATTGACAGCATTAGAATTAAACAATATGGAAATAGGAGGCCAAATCCTTTACCAAGAACATCCACTGATATTTGGATAACATATATCTTTTACTGTGAATGAAAAGCTGATAGAAAATAATGACTTCAGCGTGTTCACAGTTAAAGTGGGATCAGCAGTCAGACCGGTGATATGTCTTGTCTGTAATTATAAACTTATGTATTAAATTTCCAAATCAACATTGGAAACATTTTAATTTTGCACCAAATCTGTTGTGACATTTGAAATTCCTTGTTGCCATCCTTTTGCTGAAAAAAAACATACCATTATTATATAGCCAATAATATACCTGAAGTGTCGAATTATGCTTTCATATTGTTATTTTTCTTCCAAATCTGCTATTAAATCAATTAAAAGTAATTAGTCATGAGATAACGAGGGAATACACAACAATGATTTCCGTTGGTTTTCAAGACTTAAGTATAACAATGGCAATCCTTGAAGGCTGTTTCCGTTTTGTACTTCATGTCAATGTGTTGCAAAATATTGAAATAACAGCTTTGTATTGAACTATGTATGTATAGCTGTTCCTTTTATTTCATGTCAAAAACCAAAATAAGTGATTGTAATATTTCTATCGTGTGTCCGATGACAGGAAGAGTTCAGGATCCATTTATGAATTATTTCACCAGTTATCCGGACCACCTGATTTTGTTGTCGGTTTTAAATGGTGTTCTCTCTGTCATTGCCTTAAATGTTTGTGTTGTCTGGTATATCATACTGTTAAATTTTAGATTTGTCTTCGGTAGTGATGTTATGGATTCCGATTTATCCTTGTTATGTTTGGTTACCAAGTGAATACAAAAGCTTTTTAAAATTTTACCGTGATACTGTTTGAGGATTACAGAAGTAACATGTACCATCGACCTCTAATTGGTTTTGTTTAAGAACATGAAAATATATGTTGTGCAATGGCCACAAATTAAAGTAACTAAACAAAGTAAAAATGGTAAGGTAGGCCACAATTAAAAAGTAAACTTAAAACAAAAATGCAAACTAAAAAACAGCTAAAATATCAAAAACTGGTGGAAAGTTCTACTTTTGATGACTTAAATGAAGGTATCCTTATTATCACATCCAAACGTTTACAACAAGCTTAATGTAACATATTTCATAAATTGATAAATATTTCATAAATTGATAAACACATTTAGGAATTTTTATAGAAGATTTGAACATTTGATATCTGAATTTAGCGTTACTCGCAAACAGTTTATTACTTTGGGCATTTATCACCCTTTTTTAAGGGAATGTCGTTAAAAATGTCAAAAACTGAATAAAAAAAATCCAGAAAAACTGGAATGAAACTAACATTCGTACGTAAAAGGGGATATTGACAGGATATTCTTCATGATTCCGTAAAATTGGCTCTGGAATCCAATGACCTGAAGTTTTTGCAGGAATACTGGTCTCTCACTGATACTGACGATGTCTACTGAAATCCATGATGTTTCTTTACCAAACCCTTTGGGAAGTTGTGATGTGTTGGAAGTTGATTTTTCTTCCGTATTGCGTTTTAACAGCAGACTTGGCTCCTTGAGCTTGCTGGCATTTTGGGGACGAGCACTTAACTGATCCATCTTTCTAAATTACCTTGTCTTACATGTATTCTTTCTTTCTCAAGATGGTGGTCTAATAGTAATTAGCCAACCTGTATCGAGTTTTATTATACTATATGGAAACGGGATAGAGAAAGGGGAGGTTTTGGTACCTATAAACCGGTTTACCACTACCGCTAGCTCTTGCTAGGACCGGTACCAAGGCCAACTATTCCGAGTTCCTGTCGTTGTCTACGTTTGTCTTTGGACTGTTTGCTGTTTTTTTTCTTGTGCAGCTTCCTGGTTAATTGTGGCAAATGATTTTTATTTCGGCTATTGTAAGAATTTCCTCTTATTTTTCTATATTGATTTTCTCAATAGGTACAATTGACAATGACCACCTTGAAAATCAAAGTAAGGGAATTTCTCTCATCATTAAAAAGTTTTTCCATAGATATCAGCCCCTTGTGGAGAAATTTGAAGTTTAGTTTCGACCTGTGATCTTAGGTTCAACTTTGCTCATCACTGAGGTAAAAATCTCTTTTCATTGTCTGCTAATTTTCAATAGCAATTTCAGTTGCAATGCTACCAGACATTGCAGCAAAGGAGGTTGGGCGTGCCATTAAATCAGTTTAACTCGCCATTTCTTTTCAAAGCCTGTACCAAGTCAGGCCTCTTACGATTGAATTTTTTTCCGATGGTTTTGAACCTTTTTTTGTCTTTTTGCCCCGTGCTTTCTAATCTTCACATTTCTATTCGCTGTCTACGATATATCAATAATTTCCACGTTTACAATTTTTTATAAGATTTCGGTAAGATTGTGGTTCAAATAGATTATTTCTTTTTTTTTCTGTTTTGCTACTTCAAGGCATTGGGTCCGGCGCTTGACGTTCACTCTATGAATAAAAAATTTTCAATAAAATGGACAGATGCATATTTTTTCGCTTTAATTTATTCATGGCTGAAAATCCAAAAAAATCTGAAGTAGTGTAAACCGAAACTGTTGTTTATGTATATGAGCTTTTCGAGAATGTACAGATAAAAAGAAAATATCATATAAAACATTCAACATGACCGTTTTCAGACTTCATTCCAGAATGCGTTGCCCTCCATAAATCATTCAGACTGCTAGCCAACCGTCTTTGTTGGAAATTATTAATTCGTATCCATTTGGAAATCAACTACGCTAACATTTACACTTCGAGTTTTCTTTATTGAAACTTCCTAAATACAATAGTTATTGATTTTATCAGATACTTATTTGAATAAGTAAAACTTTACCCCTTGATTTACTAAGAAAATAATAAATATTTTCAAATTCCAACAACAAATGACGATCGAACTCATATGAAATCGTTAATGACTGCTTCCGGTAATTATTATGTTGATAATTGCTGTGTAGGAAAAGAAGGGGAGAGACGGCTTGACATTGTTGTTGTCACCCCTTTCCCTCTACAAAGCAGGAAATGTGATTTCCTTTTTTAGCTACATTGTGTAAATATTTTATATTCTGGGGAATCTATCTCTCTTGACTTATTATAGCTGATGCATTCTTTTGAGGATGGATAATAAAAAAAGTACGGAATCGATGTTTTATTTCGGCGAACCAATCAATAAGTCAAAGATAGAAAGATAGAAATTTACAGAAAAATACCAAGTTAAACGAATTAAAATTCAAAAACTAAGTTATTTTTATTCTTTAACATTTCAATACTCTAACCTGATTACTTTATGTATTTACTTTACTTCATTATAAATTAACTTTATTTCTTTATGGATGTAAACTTTTCAATAAAATTAACGAAGTTTACAATAATTTGAACAGATGAATTTCTTTACACAAAATTCAAAATATTCATTTTATTTATCAAAATTTATGTTTAATATATAACTAAATACCGAAGTTACTGTGAATTTATTATCTGCATATGCACATTTCGACAACTTTTGTCTCCCAGTGCAGATAAAATCTAAACGTTTGGAAAACCATAAACTCAAAGATTTTCAAAATTTTGCATATTTTAGCACAATTACATAATTATCAATTGCCTTTCCGTCACTGATCGACATTTCTCACATCATGTCCTTCATCAGCCCTCGGTCAAAATATCATCCCTCGAGCCTGGTCGCTCTCTGTCTGATTGGGTTTGAAATGTAAAATGCCATGTGATAATCTATACTTATCGCACAGTCCTCTTATTCGTGAACATTTCCTAACTTTTTGAAACATTTTCAAATTGATTCCGACGTTGACAAAAAATACAATCATTTTAGTTGATAGATATTTAATTTTTTTTTACTTTGCTTTGATATTGAGATCAACATACCAAGATTTCTTCCTTAGAGTGTCTCAATGGTATTAATCCGCCATTCTTGTCTCACTAATACTTGTTCATTTAGCTTTCATTAATTAAAAATTTCCACAAAATATTTATTCAAAATGCAACGAAAGTT
>MJUU01025013.1:25692-67207 GCA_002080025.1 Modiolus philippinarum
TGCAGAAAAAAGTATGTGCATTGTTGAAGACCTCCCTCCAGTAATGAAGGAAGCAAGAATTGCTGGGGTAGCTTATAATATACGAAAAATTGAAAAGCTACATTAAACACATTGGGGGTAAACCTAGTGTTGAAAACAAGATTAAATAAGCGAGATAAATGGCAAAAAAGGCAGGAATATTGAGTGGTATAAGGTCCAACAACATACAGCGTTTTTTTTTGTTCTGTTTACTGTCTGTATATATATTCATTGTTAAAATCTTGTAGGATAAGGTTAATGATGATTTGCTCTAATAATATTTGTCACCCAAATAAATATAATATTTATTATGTTCATATTTCGATGTGATCTACCCTCACACCATGTGAGATCAAAAGGTATTACATTTGTTAATTTAAAAAAAAAGTAGAGAAGGCATTATTTTTTTTGACACACCTGGATTACTTAAGGAAATACAAATTTTAGGTAACTAAAATATGAATAAAGGGATTTAATTCAGGCAGAGAAAGTTTGAAAATAAACATAAAATAACTGATATAATACATAATATTAGAACAAAAAAAAAAGAAAACTGGCACTGTGAAGATGGGCTTATCATTTTCTGTGAAGTTTATACTTTCGCATTGTGTGTTCACGCATATTAAACAATGTTATTTCTGTTTGTTTCTCTTTTAGAGCTAGAAAGTTGGAGTAAGTATTCAATATGTATTAATGTGAAAGCTTTCTATGTTTGCTTTTCATGTGTTTTTTGTGACAACTTTTTATGTTTATGGTTGTTTGCTTTTTAATGTGTTTTTTTTATTTTATTTTGCTGTCAATTTACACTGCTTATGATAAATAATTTGATTTATGTTTCTTTTCTTGTTTACTGTTTATTTGCTTCTTTTTTAATGCTATTGCATCGTTTTTGTGTTTCTCCGTCAGTCTGAGACCTGCCACATTTCAGTTACCTTGACCTCATTTTCATGGTTGATTGACTTCAATAATTTTTCAAACCCGTGACAGCTCTGCACCAATTACAACACCTACATTGTCCATATTATGTAGTGTTACACCTTAGAGTACATGACAGTCTGACATTTGTCACGATACCTTGTCCTTAATTTCATGTCCCACTGATTTTTTTTTTTCCCACTTCTCAGCAACTAGATGACCTAGAGTGCATATTATATATTCTTCTAACATCTTAATGGGCACATGACAGACCTAAATTTTTCAACCTTGATCTTGATTTGATGGTTCTGTGATTTGATTTTTTTTTTACATTTTTGCCAATTTTTTCAGCAAAATTAACATGTACACTGTTATATTACTTAGTAGCTTTGTTCGCTACACGTATACTTTAGTGGATGCATGCTAATCAAATAGCGTCCAAGTCATTTTTTACATTTTGGTCAAATTTCCCAAAATTTCTCATCAATTGTAACAAATAGATTTGATTTAAATTTTAGTAGTTTAACATAACAATTGGACACCCATAAAGTATACTTATCTACCGTTTTTCAGGTTTCTATGACTTTGTTGATATTTTCTTATTCTTTTTCTTAGTTAATAAAATACCAATATCAACAACTTTTTATCTGTAGTCAAATCTAAGTGAGTACATGTTTCTGATTTTATAATTTAACATTGTTCACTATGTTATATACTAGATAAAACAGAACATCTTTCTGTATAAATCATATATTGTGGGTAAGTGCCTTTGGTGATCATACTGTTGGTGAACACTTCATCTATTGTCCTGTTCTAACCTATTTGCCTCTTTCTTTTACGCATGAAGACGAAAACGACATTCCAAATTATAAAAAGAAGAAAGAAAAGGTCAGGAGAAGGAAAACATTTTGGACATTTTAAAAACACATTTTTTTTACTTTTTATATCAATTGTCCTGTTTTTATATGTTGATATTTTCTAATATGAGACAGTGAAGACATTTTTATTTGGCTTATCTCCCCTAGAACACAAAAAATGTAACGGATTAATTTGTGCCAATGTTGGTACAGTTGAAAAACAAGAAAAAATGTGTTTTTAGTGATAAATTCAAAAGTAATACAAGTATTAGCTTTCCAAAAAGCTAGTCTGACGTCAGTATTATTTTACCTAGACAATAAATTGTATATTTTGTTTGAAATGATTTACAAGAATTTCCTAGCTTCATATTCGTTACGGTAACCAAAAAAAAACCTTGTATTTCATTCACAATATAATTCAACTGTTCTAGCGGTTACAGCGCTTTGACCAACTACGACGAAAATTCAAGCAAATTGCAAAACCAAGTATTAGTGAAAATTGCCGTGCACCTGTGTGCATTCACAAGCTCTATTTGAAACTTTGCAGTTGATAAGTTTGAGTTGTAATTTAGATACAACACTTCACGTGCGTCTTCATGTACAATGTCATCTTTATGTATTTGTGAAATGAAAATGGATAAATTATGTAACTTTCCTTACAAAATTCTTCGTTTGAGTACCTAGATAAATAAACCATTTTAATTATAACTCATAAGGAAGAATCGGCGGTATTTTATTCATGAGGTAAAGTCACGTAACTACGCCCCTTTTTGGAGAATTACTTCTCTTTATTCTTCGAAAGTACATCTCAGTGTTCCGGATTATTTGCATACTACTCCCGTCTTTTTTCTAAAAGTACTGTATTAATACACAAATGTAACAAAATACCGAGGTAACTGTGAATTTAGGTTCTGCATATGCACATTTCGACAACTTATGTCTCATCAGTGCAGATAAACTCGAAATATTTGGAAAACCATGAACCGAAATGTGTGTAAAATGATATCTTACGTAATGAAAAGTTTTTGTTGTGGGAATTTTAAAACATAGAAATTTTGGTGTAAACCCGTCTGTAGAAAGATTTCAGGTCGCTGGAAAGCTTGGAATTGCACATTTATAAATTAATTTGGCCGCGAATTTTCTTGAGTAAGTTTAAAAGGAACAATTGTTTATGAATCTATGCGAGTTATATTTCACAGTCATATCCGGACAAATTTGCTGCATATTTATCTTTGATGTGTATTTTTCTGTCAAAGATAGCTTACTCGGCAGTTTTACAATGGCTTCTACAGTCAAAATGTCATGATCCCGCTTCGAATTTCAAACTTAATTGGCCGGATATTTTCGTTATTAGAGATAAGTATTTATGTATAGAATAGGAAAAAACAATGTGTAGAATCTTGCTAGATGCGGACAAATATATTCCGAAATGTATTATTCGATAATTTTGCAAAATTTCAATATCTTCCCTATGCATTTCAACTAGGCATGGCCGACAAGCAAGAGTTACAAGATGGCCGCTATGTAAATTAGTAAAGTACCCCCGATTCTGCCATATGCTGATTGAGCACACGGCATCTTATTTCAAATTACGCAAATTTGATGTAAGAAAGATAACTCGAACAATTAATGTAACAAAAGGTCAAATTGTAGAACGAAGTAATTTTCAATCGTTAAGGCAAAACCTCTCCATTTCAGTACTAAAACACCATGGAAATTGTTTATATTATAATCATTTGAATCAAGTAAGGAATTAACATTTTAGATAATTCAAACTGCAGAAAATATTTAATAAGTCAATCTAAGTTTAAAAGGCATTGTTGTTATACAACACTAATCAAATGAACGTGTTACACTTTACTGACCGTCATGCAATGCGAACATGGACGTCTTACCGGATGTGCTTTTTCTGATTCTAATACTGCCTGCCGCCGTGACATCAGACAATGAATACAGTGTTTATTATATTTCTTTTTTTATTTTCTATATTAGTGGTTATGACTATACAAGTAAGAATATTTATAAAGGTAATGTGTTGCAATAATTTTTTTTGTATATTTTACATAAAGATACAGGAGCCTTACACCATTTTCCCAAATAAATTATAAATTGATCTGAATATATGAAAATATAAAGGTTCAGAATGAATAACAATATGGTACAAATTGTATCCTGTAACTGTCAAGGTATAAATTCTATTGAAAAACGAAGAGATGTATTCGAATACCTGAAATCCAAAAATTATAATTTATCGTCTTTCCCGCCACCTATCTCAGCCTGCAGAGCCCTTCCTAAAAAGCCATATGACCCGAACTTATCAAGAAGTTGACCTTTAGTTATCAAGGCAATTCCCCCAATCTTTCACAAGCAATATCCTTTTTTTATCCGTTTCGCAAGAAATAAATCTTAATTGGATAAAGAATCCATTATATTTTCCGTTAAATAAAAACGAGACGTTTGAAAAAATACGGAAACTAGGTCGCTGATAACATCAGCAGAGCCACCATTTTGTTTACATTGTGACGTCATAAAAATGCCTAGGAACTGAAAGACAAATGTAAATAATGGGAGGTTCTGCAATAAAAAAAACCGACTTTATTTCCATTTGCTTTCATGGTTCGATTAAAAAAATTCTAAATTTAATAATGTTAGCTGACAAAAAATATTGTGAAGTCATAAAATAACTACAAAACATTTCCCATTTTGTAAAAAAAAAATTATTAAACCTCATTTCCCGTTTAACCTTTGGAGAATTTGACACAAAACCTAAAAAGCTATTGTATGGAAATAAGAAATAAAAGACGATAAACAAGTTATCTAAATTTAGAAGCTGGAATATTGTAAAATATCATCCCGCTCGCAAGAATATGAAGCTTGGGGCTCGTTCGCTCTGCTGCACTCGCCCCTGTGCTTCATATTCTGGCTCACGGGATGATATTTTACGACATACAGATGTCAAAATCCAGATAACATATACATATATTGTTTGCAAGATACTCATTTTAGTGAAACAGATGAAAGATTGATAAGAAATCAGTGGGGAGGAGACTGTTTCTTTAGCTCATACTTATCGAACCAGAGGGGTGTCGCTATTCTGTTTAACAATAATTTTGAATACAAAGTGTATAGAACACGTCACGATGAAAATGGTAATATATTAGTATTGGACTTTGAAATACAGAGTAAAAGGCTTATACTTGTTTATCTATATGGCCCAAATAATGATTCTCCAAACTTTTATTGAATTTTTAATCTAGTACAAAACCAGTCATTAGAGACCTATTATTATCAAAATATTAATAATCCGATGGCAAAGGAAAGGGTATTAGATATGTGCGAAAATTATATTCTTATTGATCCTTTTAGAGAAATGTATCCTGATAAGAAACTATTTACATGGCGTAAACGAAACCCCTTTAAGCAGGCTAGACTTGACTTCTTTCCAATTGTTTATATCATAATGTATGTGACACTAAAATATTAAATAGCTATAGATCTAATCACTCTCCGGTACTTCTGCAATTGAAACTTAATGATTTTAAAGTAGAGAAGGGTCTTTGGAAATTCAATAACTCTTTACTATATGACCCTGATTTCGTCAAAATTACTAAAGAAACAATAGAGCATACAAAACAAAACAATATGCATGTTTGGTATACAGTAGAGACTCTCTGGGTGAAAAAGATGACCTTGATATAGAATTTATGGTAAATGATCAGCTATTTTTAGAGACATTGCTTATGGAAAAAAGGGGGAAAACCATTTCTCATGCATCGTTTAAAAAAGGAAGGGACAAACTTGGAAAAGAATTTTCAAATAGCATTGGAAAATAAGAAGAAAATGTTCAAGATATAGAAACTTTAGAAGTTATTGTGCAAAAAAAGTCCGACTTGAATATCTTAAGACAGTCAAGATTCAAGGGCAGGTTACAAGATCAAAAATGCAATACATTGAGGATGGTGAAAAACCTTCTAAATATTTTCTTAATTTGAAAGAAAAAATTTATCGATAAAAAAAATAAACTTGTTAATGCTAAGGGTGAAATCGTACATGATCAAAATCAAATTTTAGAAGAAGCAAAAAAAAATTATAGAGATTTGTATACTAAAAGAGAAGTAAAAGAAACTTTAGATCCTTATATGGATATTCCAAAAGTTTATAATGTTACAAAAACCTCTCTCGAGGGTGAGATATTATATTCCGAACTGACATCTGCAATTAAACGAATGAAAAATAGAAAAAGCCCAGGGTCGGATGGTTTTACAACTGAGTTTTTCAAATTCTTTTGGACTGATATAGGCAAATTTGTTTTAAGATCTATTAATTATGGCTATAGTAGGTGGAGATGTCAGTTACTTAGAAACAAAGTATTATTACATGTATCCCAAAGGGAGATGAACCAAAACCATACAAGAAAAACTGGCGGCCTATTAGCTTGCTAAATACTGTTTAAACGTATAGCTGAACGTACAGAATCTGTATTACCAATTTTGATAAGCAATAATCAGACAGGTTTTTTTCCTGGACGATATATAGGAGAGAATACGCGTCTTATATATGATCTACTTTTATATACAGAAGATAATGATATACCTGGAATACTCCTCCTCATTGATTTCGAAAAGGCATTCAACTCCATTCCATGGTCTTTTATTGAAAATGTTCTTTAGTTCTTTAATTTTGGTTATTCAGTAAAAGGCTTGGTGAAAACTTTTTATACTATTATAAAATCAGCTGTTGCACAAAATATGTCTTGTCAGAGTTTTCAGAAATTCAAAGAGGTTGCAGACAATGCTCTTTCACCTTATATTTTTTTACTTTGTGCGGAAATTCTTGGTATACTTGTTCGTCATGATAAGGATATAAAAGGTATAACTATAGACGATACAGAATATTTAATATCTCAGTATGCAGACGATACATCATTAATTTTTGAAGACGCATCTCTTCGTTTATTACAAAGATATGCAGATATGTCAGGACTTCAATAAATTTAGACAAGACAGAGGTGGTGTGGATCGGAAAAAAATATTTAGCCAAACAATTATGTGTGTAAAGTGAGGACTGAAGTGGGGTTTCAGTAGATTTACTTTATTAGCAGTTAAATTTTCTGTGGATCTCAAAGAGATGGAAATCTTAAATTACAAATGTATATTCCGAAAATTAAAGAAATAGAAAATATCTTTAAATAATGGTGTAATCAAATATTGTCTCCGATTGGAAAAATAACAGTTATTAAAACTTTGGTAATTTCAAAATAAAAACATTGATACCTTGCCTAAATGACAAGATGTTGAAAGAATTGACGGGCCTCATATGGGATGGTAAACCAGACAAGGTAAAGAGAGATATTCTCTGTCAACCATATGATTAATCTAGGGGGTTTAGAAATGTTAAATACTGAAATGTACATAAAGGCTTAAAACTAACATGGATTAGGAGAGTATTAAATGACAACACAAAGATAGCATTTTTTTCTTCTCTGAAAAGCTAATCATACCTAGGTCCTTTTAAGAAACTTGAAAATCCATTCTGTGATGAGGTTTCACCGTTTGGAATAATCACCAGCGAAAAGAGACTTTTACAAATAAAAGTAATGTGACACTAACTACTATCTGGAAAAATAAACAAATACAGATAGGTACTCATGATGTATGGTACAAGGATTGGTCAAATGATGGTATTTGCCTAATAAATGACGAAATTACCGAAACTGAAAAAATAATTACGTACATTTGTTAAATGTTAAGAGAAGTACCGAATTAAGACAAATTTCCTTCATTATCACGGGATAATTTCAGCAATAAAACAATATCTTAAAAGAATTAATTTTTCTGAAAATGATTTGGAATTTCATGGCTCCCAGTTGCCAAATCATTTAAACATATTTTTTGTTCTCCTAAAGGATCAAAAGATATGTATAATGTGTTAATCAGCCACATTATCATCCTTAATTGTGGAAAACGATGGGCTGAAATATTAAATAAAACTTAAAACTGGAAACATACAAGTACTTAACCATTCAAGGCAACAAATAGCTCTAAATTGCAATGGTAACAGTATAGAATAATCCACAGAATTTTAGGTACAAATGGTTTTTTGTTTAGAATAAATATAATATCAAGTGATAAATGCAGCTTTTGCTCATGTCAAGTTGAAACAATTGAGCATATATTTTGGGCATGTGAAAAGACAAATCAATTATGGTTAGCTTTAACTAAGTGGATTTTTGAAATACAGAAGAAATACTCCCAATAAATTTAGAAAGTGTTTTATTTGGGTTGCTAGACAATCAAGATACAAATTTAATAAAAAAATTAATGTAATTGCCTGCAAATTTTACATATATAGGACAAAGCTGTCCAGAAACCAAATTAATATAACAGGGCACTAAAATTATTTAAAAGCAAATCTTTTAATAGAAAAAAACCTGTTTTTAATAAAAATAGAGATTATAAAGGCATATATTTGCTGGAACCCCTGGTCCTCAATATTGAACTAATAACATGATATTACAAAAGAATATCGCAAAGGGAATGAATGAGTGAAAGAGATTAGAGTACATGAGTGGGTGGGTCAGTGCATGGCTTTCTTTATTTGAATGATTTTTGGGGACACACAACAATTTGGACACTGCGATGTGTATCCCCAATTATTATTATTTGTTTTGTTTCTCTTTGTAAATAATATTTGCAGTTAAATGTGGTCTTAAGAATGTGAAAATATTCTTTCTCTCTGCAATATTAAAAATATAAATATTGAAATTAAAAATTATTTTAAAAAAAAGTGCAAGATATCCATATTAAAAGTAGAAAAAATTTTCATTCAATACCAATCATCAGCATCTCAGTTACCCTCAGTGATAATTTGTATTTACATGTATACACATATTTAATATATATTCCAGTCTTACAATGCATTACCATCTTACTTTTCAGAAAATTATATATCCATCATGTTATTAATTTTACCACATGCACATTCAAAAAGTATTTATCATACATTTGTAATTATATAAATGATGCAATATGTAGGTACCATAATTATTTAATGCGTTTTATCATCATGGATTTCAGTAGACATCGACAGTATCAGTGAGAGGCCAGTATAATTGTAAAATCTTCAGGTCACTGGATTCTAAAGGCAATTAAACAGACTCATGAAGAATATCCGGTTGCATTTATTTCGTCAAATTTCTGTCAATACATGTGTCTAGTAAAGTTGGGATTGGTTAAATACAAAACTACCCAAGTAAATTTTGTTATGCTGTATACAAGTTTGAAAGAGTAACCTCTCAACAGCAGCATTTAGTTCAAATTATAGGAAAAGTCATTATAAAAAAATAGCCAGAAAGAAGTACTTATCACCACAATTATCAAACTAAGATGCCAGATCCGGAATATCCATCGAGTGCAATACATGGAATAAAGCCTCAGTATTTTCAGAGGGTAAAAACTACCCCAACTGATAGATTCATTTTGACCGGTTGGTTGTCTCAAATATTCAGAAATCTATTTATCGTAATCTTACATACTCTGACTAGCCGAAATCATTAGCATTATTACTACTTTGTATATTCCAATTCATCCAAACGCCGAATTTCAGCAGCCGACTTTTCCGACTTTTCGTACATGAAAAAATTACCTTGCACTTCATAGAAATTTACTCTTTTTATTGAAATTCTGACCCCTTAAAAATACTGAGGTTTCATTCCATGTATTTTACTCAGTGGATGTCCTTAGTACTGTATTTTGCCTTCTATTTTGACATTTTTTGGCAATAAGTAGTACGTTTTTACTATTTTTGGATGATGGCTTTTAATTTTGATTGATTTTAATGCTGCTGATGAGAGGTTACTCCTTGAAACACATGTAGAGCATACAGCGAAATTCGAAACACCTGCGCATTTCATAAAACGGCCTAATCAAACAATGTGCACGATCTGGGTATTATCTGTCGATCAATTGTACGCCAATCATATGCAATTTAATTGACCTGCCCTATCGAATAAAAGGCGTTTATCAGTACATCAATTAGTTATCTGTTTTGAAGGGAAAATTCGCAAAAAATGTAACGAAATTTAAAGTTTATTATTCAATTTGGGAATGAATTGTATTCTGACAATCAGCACTTTCGATTCTCTTTATATCCCGATTTAACTCAACACGAATCTCCTGAAAATCATCTCCGGAAAGTTAATTAAAATGAGAGGGAAAACAATTGCAGGCGGATTATGATACAATTTCAGCAGTAAATTACTACAGACGTGACAGTGGCCAGTACTTCAGTACTGGCCCAAAAACTGATTTTATTTGGGAATTTGCAATATCTTAATTTAACATAATTTTTTTTCAAAACTGAAAAGTATCTCCCTCTTGCATAGCTCTGTCCATAGCTGATTTTGGCTTTTCGATTTAGATCTTATTTGTTATTGTTTTCTATGAGCCTTTTCATATATTTTAGTATATGGATTTCCAGTTATTTTTTTATCTGCACTGAAGAGACATAAGTTGTCGAAATGCGCATATACAGAAACCTAATAAACAGCAACCTCGGTATTTTGTTATTTATTGCCATTGGCCCGGTGCGTGTGCTAGTGGACTATTAGTCCCCGAGGGTATTCACCAACCCAGTAGCCAGTTCTTCGATGCTGGACCGAAAAATCATTTATCTGGAAATTTGCAATATCTAAATCTAACATATTTTCATTAAAAACAAAAAAGCATCTCCCTCTTGCATATCTCTGTCCTTAGCTGATTTTGGATTTTGATTTTGATCTTATTGGTTATTTGTTCTCTAACTGCATTTTCATTAATTTTGGTATATGGATTTCCAAATATTTTGTTTTATCTGAATACATCGGCAAACGAATACCGAAGCAAGAACGAGGAAAGGGGAAATTTTAAAATCATAAATCCAAAATCACGGCCAATCATAGCAACACGAATTGAACTGAAGAAACATAAGTTGTCGAAATGCGCATATGCAGAATCAATGTTAACAGCAAATTCGGTATTTTGTTATTTATGAAAAAGAAAGGAAATGGGGTAAATGTCAAGTTCGTTTCAACCTTCTAAGACTTGATATATCTTTGTATATACTAAACAAAATATTTCGAAATTACAAAAATAGGATAACAGTAAACAACTTCAATGGCCGGGGAACTACAATAACATGCCACAATTTACAAGCAAACTGCACCAGAAAAACAATAATGAAAACAAGAGACAAACATAAACAACGATAGAAACTTGGGACAGCCGAATCCACGAAAGATTTTCTATTTACTCTGTCCATGCTAAATAATCAAGCATGTCGTTTTCAATAGATGATTGTGCATTAAAATCCTTGTAAAAATGCATTAAATGAAATTTTATAGTATGATCTTTTTCATAGTTTCTTAGTCATTAGTGAAGAAAATAAATAACTTTTATATACGCCCTGATAGTTATGTCAAAAACGGGCCTATACATGCTGGTTTTTCATCTTCCTAAAATTTCAATTTTGCACCGATATTATCATCATTCTCGCGTCCGTTAGCTGCCAGATGAACGGGGTTTGTTCCAACTTTAGATATTTTTTTCATTTTATGTACGGCCATGACATGCCCTTCTGCGCCGGCCACAAATTATTTATATCGATCTTGTCCGTTTTCCAGAATAGTTAAGTATTTTTCAATCGCTCTTTCAAGTATATGATTTTATCATGCTCTTAGTTTGTTAACACAACTGAGATCTCCGTATTTTGCTACATATATTACCATTGGTGCCAATAGGTTGTGTGCTTTTCAAAACCCTTAAATAATCTGCAATACACATTTACCTGAAAATTACAATACATTTTATAACAACAGGCGGATTTAAGCTTCCCTTTCCACCGCTAAATAAACAAAATGTAAGAATCCTATATAATACACTATCTATATATCTGTATGTTAAAAAAATATCCAAAATTGCAACATTCAACATCATAGTGACACAGCATCGTCCGGTGAAACCCATGATCAGCTGTGCTCTAGCTTCACTGTGGTAGCGAAACGAGATTGCGGCTGGGTTTCCGACGATGAGTGACACACGTGAAAAAACCCTTGCAGTTGAAGCGAATTTTCCTGTATTTATAAAGATTTCGCTGTAGTATTCCTTGCGCATTTACGCTAAACATTTCATTTAAATAGTTCGTATTTATTCACAGTCAATCAAATTTGTGAAAATTTGTTCAAAAATAGTATTTTACTTTATTGGTAACAAGTTACCACTTTGATTTAAAAATATTTATCTAGTTATAACATACATGCAATACAATTACAGAGATGAATCATGGGAGGTAAAATGGACAGATGGACGGAAGGACCCATTACTAATAACCAGCAATTTCACTGGGGGGACTTCGGAACTTTAATGGAGTGAAAATCAGATTGTTTGCTTTAGCATGCTGTTACGCACCATTCTAAGCTTATCACAAACATTGAACATATTGAATCAATAGTTTTACCACTCTTTCAAACAGAAAAGGAGTGATATTCTGTTTTCAGAGTTCCCCAACTAACCGTAGAGAATGCTTATATTACGTACCTGCCTTACCATGTCGTCAATAGTTCAAGTTTCGAGAGACCTCCATTCAAAAATTCAAATATACTATTTACTGTCAATTTGGCTTGATGTAGCATCTTTTACCTTTGGTTCTAAAAATATATCTCTTGCATGCAACATGGCAGCATCCAACTCATTTAGTTCATCCATTGTAACAAATACTCAGATTGTCTTATAGCCGCGTGACAATAAATAGTTATTTTTTATTGACATTTCCACTTTGATACAAGCCATATATCGAACTAATATTTATTCCATTATGTGATATTTTGATGGACATGCTCGTCGGATGACTCACCCACCATCAAAATATCACTAGATGGAACAAATATCAGTTCAGTACATGTTACTTCTTCTACTTTGTATTTTAGATATTCATTTATCCATGCATTAACATATTAAATAACTTATGCACATGAGTCAAAACAGTTACGAGTATTTCGAACAAATGAGAATCCCATCATTGAACGGATTGACTGCAAACGTGAAGAACAAAGAATATGATCTGTGAAATTAACCATGGGTAGATCCGCGACCTGTACGAAAACTCACAGTTAGATTAACATATTTTTTATGACCCCGATAATCGAAGATTCCGGGGGAAGGGGCATATAGTTTTTGGTCTGTCTGTCTGTTTGTCTTGTATCACTTATCATTCAAAAGATAAAACATACGTTAAAGTTTTTTTGTTTTTTTTTCAAAAGTCCAACACAGGCCAAGGTCAAGGTCATGAGGTAAAACAAAATTGGTATCATTTGAAAGTTCTTGCCACAAGGAACACTCACACATAAATTGAAAGTGCATTTTAATTGATTTTTCTATAAAAGTGTATATAAAAGTTTACATATTCAAACGGTTTTTGAGAAGATTAAATGCATTCGAAAACTGGAATTATGAAGGAAATAAATTCGCGAGAAAATGGCCATACATCTTTATATAAACAAAAAAATATAAATGTAGCATTTTTGTGCATTGGACATAAATGCGTGGTATAAAATTCTCACCCAAAAATATGTATTTGTGTTGAATATTAGTTCAAGTAATCATTATTTCGTTGACGATGGTGGTTGTGAAATACTCCTGTTATTTCATTTCGTATTGGACCCCCTTTGGACGGATCGGATTTTGTTTTTAAATGATTCCAGTACCAAAATTTACGTCCAACGGGAAGATTTTAAAGTGCTGTTGGCATATAAATAAACACGCATAATTTTCTACATAAACACTTTAGGAAAGTTATTATACTGTTTTTTTTTCAGAATAAAAGACCAAGAAACCATTTTGTTTGAACCGCAATTATTGAATTATATTGTGAGTTTTGTTTGGTTACCATTTCGAATATAAAGCTAGGAAATTCTGGTAAATCATCAAAAACGTTCACCTTTTATTGTGGGTGTAAAAGAATGCTGACGTCAGACTAACTTTTTGGAAAGCTACTGTACTTAGAACTGGGATGGACATTACTCTTTAGTGTATACAATTTTTCAGTAGCAATTGTTCGTGAGTTGATACCCGACTTTATCGCAATGGAAAGGGATTTGTGCGATCTATCCCAAACCCATTGGTTTTCCTTACTTTTTCATTCAATTAGTAACTAGAGTAATGACTGTCGGAAACGACAGAGACCTCCGCACTCCCTTTTTGACACAAAAACGGTAATAGACCCTGTGTATAATTTTTCTTTACGTTTTTAAAATTCAATTATTGACATTTATTATTTTTATGAAAAGGAATTCAAGAATACATTGTATATGGCTGTTTTCAACAAAAAATAAAAATAAAAAAAATAAGGGGTCTTTGAGATTTTCAGGAAATTTATTAAACTGAGAATCAAATGTTTTTTTTTTCTTCAACTTGTAACAATTTGTTAAACTATGGATCCATGCATAATTCCAAAAATAAGTAGTCTTTGACACTATCAGGAAATCAATAGTTTTTAAAGTAATTAGGGAAAATGTCTGTCCTAATAAAAAAAAAACTATTGTAGGATTTCAAAAAAATATATGGTCTTTGAAATTTACAGGAAATTTATCGAATTTGGACTCAAATATTTTTTTAATCTAGTTAAGGAAAACTATTAAAGAAATCAAAACAAATTCTAACATCATGGTTGCCAGGTAGAATCTTGAAGATAAATTGTCTTTGATACTTTTAGGAAATTTACCTAACTTTGGATCAAATATTTTTTTTGAAATCCAGTTGGTGAAAATGATTGACATTGTCCAAAACAATCCTTAAAGCACGCTTGCTAGGTAGTATTCCTAAAAAGTAGTTTTTTGTTAAATTTTCAAGATGTTAACCAACATTTTCATCACATTATAGAATTACCGGTATAAGTTGTTAGATTTTTTTACGAATACTTGCCAATAAACTTGATCAATTGCTAAAATGTCGAAAAATATTAGTCTTTGACATTTTCTGGAAATTTACCAACCTTGGCACCGGAATCGAAATTCTACAATCTTATGGCGAATCTACCGAACAACTGTGCAACAAAATTAAGTCCCTTTATCAAAACATGGAGGATGTCGCATCACATGCCACATGTGCCAAAATCGACATCTTGACATATCATAATTTGTGAAAAATTACAACTTGTACATAACGTATATAAACTACAACAACTTATTTTGGCAATACATTTCGAAGCACATTATATTATTATGCTCTAGTGTTTATCATAAACTTTGTCATCAGTTCGTTTTCAGCCAACATAATCTTTATCGTTTTCTTACTGGCTTGAACACAAATATTGAGTAAGCCAGATGTGTTTGCCTTGTACATTCTTTTCTATGTTGCTGAATGATTTATTGTTCATCAATATGTCTTTTCTAAGCTGTATTTGTGTGAAAGAAAGGAAACGGGGAATGTGTCAAAGAGACAACGACCCAAGGAGGAGTAATAAGAACTCAAAGCAACCATAAGATCTTCAATGAACGGTGAGGAAACTCCACACGCAAAAGCAGGTCGGCGTTGGCCCCTAAATAAAGAGTAATCAATAGGAAAAAGAGGGGAAACGGGGAATGTGTCAAAGAGACAACGACCAAAAGAGGAGTAATAACAACTCAAAGCAACCCTAAGATCTTCAATGAACGGTGAGGAAACCCCACACCCAACGGCAGGTTGGAGTTGGCCCCTCAAATAAAGAGTAATCAAGTTCAGCGAAATAAACATCATCCTAGACTCCCATAGAAATAAAGTAAACTAACTAGAAAAAAGACAAGACACACAAAGGCTTAATAAATTTCCTGACTTAGGACAGGCGCAAACCTGCTGCGGCGGGGTTAAACTAGTTTTAATGAGCCTTCCCCATAGCCAATGTCATAAATCAAAAATCAATACCAACAACAAAATTCAGTTAGCAATATGACTGAGTCAATTGTGAAAAATGGAACTGAAAAAACTAAATAAACGGACATAAACATGAAATCACAAAAGACTACTAGCGGTTAACTGACGCCAGTTCCAATCCCATTAACAACTGAAAAATAAAATCATGTTATCTCAGCTTACAGCTTTTATCAATATCCCTTCCCGTGAGGGGTTTAGCATAATGATTTCATGCAGATACCAGAAAATATAACCCGTGTCCATGATGTCTGTTTCTGTATGTTCTCAATGTTGTCGTTGTCTTCGCATTGTTTTTAACAGGTGGTTCGGTTTTCTCAATGTGTCACCTCGAAAACTAATTTTGAGAACAGAATAGCGGACAAAACATCTGCATTATCTAATGGCTTTAGGGTTTATCGGATTTAAACGTATCGAATTCGTTGATGCACTTTTGAAATCGTATATGAGTCCCTCGCGTACAAACGCGTACTCGGTTTTAATACTACCAATTAATTTGAATCTCGATAGATATGACGGCACGGGGAATCATACTGATGTTCTTGTCAAATCATATTAAAGAAAGCAATACAATCTTCATGTAGCTGAAGTGTATCTTTCATCTCTACATGACGTATCAGCCTTTATATCAGGGAACAAACGGGTATAAGAGAACAAGATAATCTTATCTCCTTTCGAAGGAAAAACTACAGAAGACCATGGTCGAGTAATGTGCTAAAAATTGTTATCAAATTTACCTGTACAATAATGTACCAGAGATATAATTGTGCTAGGAATTATCTGTAAGCTGTGCGGAAAACTATAAATGGGGCACACTGGTCGCCGATTTTGTGATCCGTTTTGCTGAACACTGGGATCTGTTAAAAATGAAATATTCTGCTCTGTTGTCAATTATTTCTGTCTTTTTGGCCAATAACAATAGCCTGTAGCCTTGTTAGACCCCTTTTTGTAAGGGTTAAGAATGGAAATCATCCATCGCCTTTCCAGAGAAGTCTTAGAGGAATAAGTGTCTACCAGAATACCGTAGATTGTGATCATTTCCTTTGACAACCAGTGATGCGTTATTCGCTTCGTTTTTTTACTTATGCAGAGAACAACAATAAAAGCGTTATTCCATTGCTTTTTACCATGTATTTGTAGAGATTTTGTCTCATGTGCATTTACTCTAAATCGCTTCATCGATTATACAAAAAATATATTAAATAGCACGCCATGAGCCAAAATTGCAGATAAGATGGCTAGTATAGTCCATCTTTGGTTTGATATTTGCAACTGTGCGCCATGACAATGAATGGCAAAATAACAAGTTATCTACTATGAAATTATTTATGTTGTTGTACTGGAAATACTTTTCACAAATTCAAAATCTGATTTTTCAATACTAAAACGATTTTTTATTAAAACTCTTCAATATGTTTCTGTCCTGTAATGAAACGCGTTCTTGTGGATAATTACTTAATATCATTTAGTCAGAATGATACCCTTAGATAAGTGGAAAAAATGTTTACTTAGCATACGCCTTGTGGAGATGATTCGGTTAAGTATTCCGACTTTTACTTAACAATATGAAGTGTTTGCTTTGTTTATGGTCGTTTTAACCTCGAGATTGGATGATGTCTCCTTGATATTTACCCTATTTCCTTTCTTTTTCATATTTTGAATTTTAAGCTGTCCCTTAAATAAACCATTTTTTTATTAAAAAGGATGCATCAAGGTCTCTCCTTGGTTATGTTCAGCCATTTTTATTCAATATATATATATATATATATATGTTCATTTAGGTTTAACACATTTGGAAGTCAGCAAAATAATTATACAATGTGAAGAAAGGCCAAAGTATTTAGAATCTTTGTTGCAATATTTTCGTAAAAACAAACATGAACTTAATCACACGAAATGTAATTCAATCTGTAGCAGGATTTGAAGAAAAGCAGATCAAAACTATGCAAGGGAGGTGATTTGATAAAAGAATTTCTTCAAAGACCCTGTAATTTTATTTAATAAATTGAAAACTTAACTATGTTTCAACACAGAAAATTTGACACAATTATAGAATAGGAAATTAATACCCTGCAGTCACCTCGAACAATGAAGAACAAAAAAAAGCAATAGATCATCAGTAATTAGTTAAATATTACGCAATTGTCAAATGCAATCGATTAATACAAATATTCATTGCTGTTATTCAGAATTTTTTATCAATTAACTTCGTTTAATCATTTCAGCAAAAAGAATTATTTGTATAATGTAATTTCATTGAGATGAAGCATATTGAAAAGATAGGTGACCCTTTGTTGGCATGTTTAGCTGAATGGCGACATCCTATTATTAAGACAACCTATTTTGTATTACTTTAATGTCATATTTATTGCAGGGACACTACATAGATATATGCATTGGAGGGCATTTACATTGCGTTATGTAGGAAAGTTAGGTATGCGACAATGAAATGCAATTTTTAATATTAGACTCAAATAGACAATATTCACCCTACGGAGGAAAAGTGCTGCAAACACAGAAGAAATACATACTAAATAAAGTTGATATACAACTTCAGACAGATTAGATAACTAAAAGTGCAATTCAAGTTTAATAAAACTCTTATAGGTTTATCATTTGTCAAAACGCCTGAAGTCTGTAATCTTGAAATTGAAGAAAAAGCGTACAGTCTTACTTAAGGTGCACAACCTGGCTTGTAGTTGTAAGTGTTTCCTGTTGTCTTGCCTTCATTAATTGGTGCCGCAATCACTACTGCATAAGAAACCATTAAAATTCCATGGAATATCCATTAAAATACCATTAATATGCCGTTACATGTCATAAATCCATTAAAACTGCCCATTATTTTTTGTCAGAAACTACTTAATGGTTTTCTAAAATATGCCATTAAAATAAAAATTAATGGTATGAAATAACGAAAATACCATTAATTAATCATTTAAATTCAATGAATGAATAATTTCTCTTTTCATTAGATTAGTGGGCATGAAAATAATAATGGGCATTATTTTTGTAGAAAAAAAGTAATGGCTATTAAAACAGACACACATATCATATTAATGACCATTAAATCAAATCAAAGTCAATTTCATGACCATTATATTAACTGTTTATAATTTGATGGTTGTTATTTAGTAAAACACATAAGTTAATGCCCATTAATTATAGGATTCATATATTAATGCCCATTACTTTACATATTTTATATATTAATGGCCATTACTTTGCGTGGCTTATACATTAATGTCCATTATTTTATATGATTTATGTATTAATGCCCACTACTTGACTTAATTTATATATTAATGCCCATTTATTGACATGATTTATATATTAATGCCCATTATCTGCTATGATGCATATATTTATGCCTATTAATGGACGCAATATATGAATTAATGCCCATTACTATACATGCTTAAACACTTTGTTCACATCGCCTAGATCTATTACAAGCATCAATACCAAACAATAAGTTGTATTTTTTTTTCCAGTTGCTAACAACTGCATGGAGATAATCTTCAATAGAATGACAGTAAATAGTTTGATATTTCATGATGCCACAATTGTACCTTTCAACAGTGCATTACGTATAATATGTTTTTTCCTGTTACCATTGTTTTACTCAGTGTTTTACTCTAAAAAAATGTTGTATACAAACATTGCACTCTGAATAAATATATCAATTTTTTTTTTTTTTTTGGGGGGGGGGGTCGTCATGTTTTACCACTGCCAGATATTTATTTATCATGATTATTATTTTCCATCCATATCCATGTACTTTCATTATGCATGTCATGTGTAAATAACCTTAGGCCAAAAATATGCTTGTTTGAATTTAGATTCTTTGAACAAATAAGGTAGGTAGGTAGCCTGGTAGGCAAAGTTATTTTATTTTTAAAATTATTTTATCATGTTTATATAGACACTTATTGGGAATATATTTTACTTTAAAAGTGCTTAACCCAAAACATTATATTTACTAGCATTCTGCCAAAAAGTACTAATAAAATATGTTAGGGTAGGTATAGGAAATAGGGGATAAGGAAACCTTAAACATATATTTCTTGGCATAATATCCATATTGAAAATTACTTGCGTTATGAACTTTTATGAAGTAAACTACTATACACAGTAATATATTTTTTTTGCCTAGCGCTTTAATCATTTCGTAAAAACATCTATTATTCAATGAAGTATGTGCGGTAAGGACCTTAATCTGTCAATACATGTATTAAGTAGTAAATTTTAATCAAAAGTTACTGCATTTCCTTTCATATGTACCCCAAAGAAAATCTATTTGAATTCCCTGCAAAATTCGTTCTTTTTGTTTTGTTTTTGATACCCCCTTTGGGTCTCTTGAAAAAAATCAAGTTGGTATTGATTTATCTATTTAATCGTTTTAAGTACCTACAGAAAAATAATTTAAAATTACATTTTTTTACCACAGACCCCTTTTGAGCCTCTTGTTTATTATAAAAGAATTTTATTGTTTAATTTATTTGTTTGAACATGCTGTAAGAAACATACAGACAAAATGTGTATACACAAAATCTGACATCTGACAAAAAAGTTTTAAAATACTTCTTTTTTCATTTACAACCCCCTTTGGGCCTTTTTTCTAAAAAAAAACCAGTAAATCCTACATCAAATCAGTCAAAATACTTCAACTGCGCAATCTAATTATCAATAAAATAAAACAAAGCCCATCTGAATACAATATAATAATAATATTAAGTCAATATTAAGTCAAATACAAATGTACGCGAAAACCGATTACGGTTCTGTTCCGTTGTTGGAGGAACAACAAGGAAGTGATTTCCGGTTAACCAGACGCGTGACCAGACGACAAGTAGGCAGTTACAGTGTGCCAATTTTTTGCTGAAAATGGACGTTTTGGAACAATTCAAACATGCAGAAATGATATTTAGATAAGTATAAATCATTTATCGATATATAAAAGAACGAGAATCAAATTATCAATACCATTCGGTGATTTTTCACTCGGACTTATCTTGACGACAGTTGCACCCTATTCTGATTTTGATTCCTCATCGACCTTGATAAATTACAACTAGCTGTTGTCTTCAGGGCTTGCTATACTTGATGTGTGTCACATTATTTTGACCCAAGTCATTTTCCTTATTCAGAATTTACTTTCCTTTTATACGTAACGTTTAAAACTCCCGAGCTATAAAAACAGACGCGAGTGGGACACGAAACTCTTTTTGATATTCTACCTTCTTTTGTACTATTTCAATGCTGCTGATGAGAGGATACCCCCTTGAAACACGTGTACATCATTACGGAATTTAATGTTTTTAATGCAACTTCGGTATTTTTTGTATTTTGAATTAACAGTTGTTATTATTTATTTTTAAAACGAATAGTTATCAATATTCATCATTCAATTAAAAAAATGCGGTTTCCGAAACGTGATCAAAGTCAAATCTCTGTCCATAGTGAAACATAATGTGTCTCAGTATGTTGCAAAACTACAGATAATGTCATTTTACACTTACACCTGGATCCAACATTAAGAATGCGGGACAATGGATTAGTCTAATAATAATCTAAAAACAAGTTTTCTCTTTATTAAACAATTTTTTTCGTTATCAAGGTTATCAGGGTTTGAAAAACAGGCTAAATCATGTATTTTATAGAGTCATTTACAATGTCTTACAAAATGTTTATAGTTTTTTTTTAATATATTAAATGAAAAAGGCAGACAAAAGGATGTTTGGCAATAGAATTGAGTCAATTCCACACCCAATTTGTATATCACAATATATGCAAGTGGAATAATTGTTGATATACCTTAAATATTTAATAGACATCATCACATTATGACGACACGGGTCACATTACTTCCAAATGAGGTTGAAATTAAAGAAACAACCGAAACACTTACTTCAGCTTCGTACCTAGATCTTTTATCATAGATTGACGAAGATGGACGTTTGAAATCTAAGCTATATGACAAGCGTGATGATTTGAACTTCCCCATTGTGAACTTTCCCTTTCTTAGCAGCAATATACCTACCTCTCCAGCCTATGGGGTGTACATTTCACAGTTGATTCGTTACTGCCGAGCATTAAGTTTGTACAGTGATTTTTTTAACAGAGCAAAAACTCTGTCCCAAAAGTTGCTTAGTCAGGGATTTGTTCAACCTTTGTTAATTTCATCCCTCAAGAAATTCTATGGCCGTCACCATAGCATCATTGAAAGATATGACGTGTCAGTATCCCAAATGAAAGTAGACATTTTCAGCTAGATTCACGTCTTCCCGGATTTGACTACCGACTTTGCCATTTTCCCGGATTGAATTACTCACAGTGTGACGGGTGCTGTTAACAGAGCAGGACATGCTTACCCTTCCGGAGCACCTGATGTCACTCTCAGTTTCACTGGATTTCACACTGTGAGTGCCTTTGTTCTGAATGTTGTGATTTCTGTTTCTTTGCTTTGTGTCTGTCTTGCGTCGTTGTTTTTGTTTCTAGCGTCATTGTTTTCTGTGTTCTCGTTTTTGCCCTGTCTTTGGACTTCGATTTTTTTAATTTCTCTCCTTTGTTCCGTCGGTATTCTACTGCCGTTGTTTCGCATTCTTTTATGTCAGATTTGTAAATTTACCAATCAAACATTTACCTGCAACCACGTTCTATAGGTTCTTCCTTCTCCCTCTTCTGCTGCCCAGAGTGTATGAATACCTATTTTTTTTGTGGCACGGTACTTTGTGTAAACTTATATTTTTCAGGTTCCCTGTCAGGACATGTACAGTGTGCTGTCCATTTTAAGAGAAAACACAGTTAACCTTACAGAACCAAGTTCAATACCAGATAATCACTTTTTAACATGCTTTATTTGCCGTGACCAAATCTAATTGAAGAATTGACATTGTAAGGAAATGGGCATGTCATGGTCACATCATACGAAAACAAACAACAAACATCACACAGAAGTCTCTTTCTTGGCCCTACAGTTCCAAAGGAAATAGGAAGTTATTGTTTCCAGGATTCACCTGGCATAGAGAACCAGAAACAGACGTGAAGTTGACATGGGAGCCATTGTTGAAGAACCGTCGTTGATGCTAAAAGAGGAGCTAAAAGTTTTAGTAACAGAGACTATTGCCATGTATCCTTTGAGCACTTCAACATACTTTTATATGCCCATCTCGGGGGTTTATCAGAGTATTTTGGAAAAGGAAGTTGTAGGCTTAGTTGGGAAGGGTTCACACATTTATTTTTATGGGATGTCCATGGAATTGAGTTTCACTTCGTTTTCATTTTGAGTGTATAATTTCTATGACCATACTACTTTCATTAATCAAGTAAATACCATACAATCAGGCATACTTTTTATTTTAAAAAATTCTATTTAAACACTAGATATAACAATTATAATATTTCAACTTCAGCAAAGACATCAAGAAAAAAGAAATCAATATGAAGAACTCAGTATCAATAATTAAATTCTAAAAAAAAACTTTATTATTTATTTTCATACATGGTATTTGAAAATTGTTGATGTACACTTTGTGGGAGGGTGGAGGGTTTGCAAAAGTGTGTGTCTTGCACAATTTGGAAAATGGTTGACAAATATGGATGACCCTTAAAAGCACTGTACTTTATATGGGGATTTCATGTTGTTGGTAAGAGTTTTTTGTAGGCAGTTGTTCATTAAAAAAGACCCCCCTCATGCAGATTTGACTATATTGTAGATGCATTTTTGATTATCAACTAGATATAAACATCATAAGTATAAAGCGCATTAAAGTTTGTCTATAGTATGGCAAGAACATGTGTTAATGTCAGTTGTTTGAAATATCGTGCCATTTAAGAGATTATGGCCATTGAAATTATAAAAACCAGGTATTTAAGGTGTTAAGGCCATTGAACTATCAAACCTGCAATTCAAGTTCTTAATGGCCATAACATTGTTCTGTGTACCCATTACTTTTTTCATGGTCATCCAACAAAAAAATAATTATTAAAATACACCAGACAAAAAATAATTGTTAAATTTAATGCCTATTAAAATATGGCTTACAAAAATTAATTAATATTTTAATGGTCATTAAAATACGTCAAACAAAAAAATTAATGACCTTTAAAAAACAGTAATGGCCATTAAATAATTCGAAAAAGTAATGGTGCTGTTAATTGTGGTTACAATTAATGCCCATTAAACTTTTGGTAAAAGAATGCATGCCCATTAACCCCTATCTAAGAAAAAAAATAATGGCCATTATATCCATTTAATTTAATGGCAATTACCTAATAAGTCATGCCCATTAATGAAAAAATTAATTGTCACAATTTATGGCCATAATGTTCAGTTCATGCCTTTTTTTAATGGTTAATATTAAACTTTATAATGGTAAAGAAAATCAATTTAATGGATAAAGCCATTAAAATTATACCATTAAATGTAAACATACTTAATAGACATAATTTAATGGGTATATTTCATGGTACATTAATGGGTATTCTTACAGTAGTTAATGCGAAAACTTGTCGCATTTAGAAGACAGAAATCATTTAAACATATCAGCAATATGTTACAGATCTGTTATAGCATTATTCGAAGTAAATTTGTTTTACGTGCAAAAAAAAATAAGTCTTTATAGAAACAACGGTGGTAGAATACCGATAAAGTATAAAGACATTACCAAAACGAAAACGCAGAAAACAAATAAAATAAAGTACATGGTCCAAGTAACATAAACTGAAATTAAAGGACTGGGCTAAACGTTTTCGTGTTCTTTGTTTAAGCCCTTGTAAAAACGAGTAAAGGAAAAGGTCAGTTAAACTGGTACACATAGGAATCCGTATTGTCTGCTAAAACGAGACTTCAAAATCCGAGAAAAATATTTTCGATCAAAAATTCTACCATCTAAATAACGTCAGTATCAGTGTACTTCTTTACAAAATATTTTTTTACATTTTCCTACCACTAAAAAGATGTATCTGCGTTCTCCATTTTAGCACAGAAACATGGATGTTTTGAATCTGAAAAAATACTATTCTCAGTTTGTTTTGTGTCAGGGTTGTATAAAGAGTAGAAAATCAAAAAGTTTGAATGCTACGGCACAGGGTGAGACTGGTTGAGGATAGCTGTTCAAGGAGATCTTTGGAATTTTTTAGAATACTCATCTGATTCGCACGGCTCGTGAAGTAAGCTTTATTACATTTAATTTTTCATGCAATCTTAGACTGCGGCCAACAAATAGAAAAAAAAGAAAGGATATGGAGTGAATGTGCATGTGACAAAAACGCACACGATACATAGAAAACTCCAGTTTATCAAGGACAGGGCTTTTGTTCCTGTCTACATCTTGATGTCGCCTGAGGATCTTCAACAAGAGGTGAACAATATTCACCCCTAAAGCGAGATCAAGAAGGCCCCTAGCGTGCACATAAGCGGTGTTATTGACAAAAAATATATCAAGGTCACTCCCTTGCTCCCCACCCGCCATGGAGTGCCAACTTTTGCGATGCTCAGGGTTATCAAGCTGAAAGCACCAGGGTTGCAAGAAGAGAATAAAAATGTTGGGCAACATCGATCGCAGCTAAAATATGTAATTCAAGCAACACATGTCGGGAGCGGCCAAGGAGGAAAAAGTGAAACCGGGCAATGTCTGCCTACAAATATTTGTCATTAAGTAACCCGACGAAAGTAGTGAAGTGCTGTAAAAGAGGTTTAATGATTCATCTTGAAGAATTTCAGAATGTCAAAATTCAACTTTTGTTTGAAATCAGGGCGCGACTGACACAATTATGCGTATATTTTTAATTTCAAACAAAAAAATGAAAGGCTTCATACCTTTTTAAGTTTTACATGTACCTTGCTTTTTACTCCTTTTTGTATTTATTCGAGCTGTATAAATTCTGAGGCTGTAATAATAAATCAGGCATTTCTTGTAGAAAGTAGCTAAATTTTTGGAAAGTTTTTCATTAAATAGAAAAAAACAAGCCTTTTTCAAACTTCCATTTCCTTGAGAACGAACCGTAAAAAAATATTGAATAAAAACGCAATGTTAAGGATTTAAAAGTTTTTATTCTTTTTCCCTTTATAATACAATGTCTTCACAATGGTTTGGTTTATCGTCTTCCAAATGTTTTGATTTTATCTGAAGAGACACAAGTTGTCGAAATGGCCATATGCAGAAACTAAACTCATAGTAGTCTCTGAGAGTATGCACCAACCAAGTTATCAGAATTTCAATGCTGACCCAAAAATCGATTTTATTGTGAAACCTCCATTATAAATATTAATAAATTTGTCTTCAAACTGAGTGATATTTCCCTCATAGACAGATCTGTCCTTAGCTGATTTTTACTTTTCATTTAGATCTTGTTAAGTAATATTTTCTCATTTATTTTTACAAATGTTTGTTTTGGTCTTCCCAATAATTTGATTTGATATGCACTGAAGAGACATACATGTAAGTTGTTGAAATTGCCATGTGCAGAAACTGAATTCACAGAAACTTTCTTATTTTCCTATTTGTACAAACAACGCTTGGGAGATATTTAAGATATTAGTTATACAATAAGAAAAGGTTTGCCATCAAAATTAGTTTACATATCAAACATATGCTTTTTAAAAAAGCCGTGCCTGGGTGAATTTCAATATCAGAAGTATAAGTAATGCTGATTTTTTGGTACTGATCAAATTAGGAACGATAAGGAGGATAAATTGTTGAAGTTAAAAGACAAGTGGATTTTTTGGGGCAGTATTACTGCTTACTTTGAAAATAATCTATCAGTAAACGGCAGTACCAATCACAAATACTATAGAAAAAGGGGATAATAGGAAACATTTCCAATGGCCGAAAAGTAATTATATCCTACAATCTGCCAGGGAACTACACAGGAAAACACGAATAAGACAAAAGACAAACGGGCTCAACGATAGAAACTCCTGACAGACGTACTTGGTACCGGTACTAGCAAAGGCCAGCGATAGGATTAAACCGGTTTATGGGACGTGAGTTACACTCTTTACGAAAAAGTATATATCGACGTGATATTCTATGTCAATCTGTTAAATTGTCTTTGAATTCCAGTGACCTGAAGATTTGACACATATACTGACCTCTCACTGATACAGCCGAATTTTGAAAGACGGGTCGAGAGTTGCTCACTACTAATGTTCCAGCTAGCTGAAGGTACCTAGACTGCTGCCAGAACGCTGTCGCACTACGGAAGAAAATTCAAACACAAAACTTCCCGAAGGGTTTGATCAAGAATCATCATAAATTTCTGTAGATATTAGCAGTTGAGTGAGAAGCCAGCACGTGTGTAAAATTTTCAGGTTATTATATCTCATTTTTAACAACATTTCCGTAAAACCGAATATTAGATATGCCCTTAGAAATAGGCTGTTTGCGAGTAACGCAAAATTTAGATATCAAATGTTCATATCTATTATAAAACCCGTAAATGTATTCAATAACTTATGGTATCTGTAACCCTGTTGTAATGGTTCTGCTGTGACATTTAGGTTGCGTTCATTAAATCTTCAAGAGTTCAATAAAATCATGCGAATCGTACCAGTTGAGAAATATACAACCCGTAGGATGGAGCTAAAGGAATGTCGCCATCAAGAAAAGTACTTTGAATCATTGTAAGCTTTATTTTATTGCAGTTCCGATGCGTAAATGAAGTCGAAATAATCTAAAAACTGGGAATTGTCAATAGTAGCATATCGTCGATATTCATCCAGTTATCATTGAAAATAGAAATAAGTGTATTACTTTTGTATGGTTCCGTTTTGCAGTTTTTTTTTTTCATGAAGTCTCGTTCGTAACAGAACAGAAAGAGATCTACAATAGGAGGTAAACAATTTGTACCCATAGAAATACCTGATGATAAACAGCGTTGTAAAAACGAAAAAAATGTTGTCCAGCAAAAAATTGAGTACATAAACTATATCATCAAATGTCCACAAACAATGCTTATTGTAGGTAATATTAGAGAAGAGTCATTGCTTTTTGTTGGCACAAATGAACTGCAGACCAAAAAAAAATATAAAAATATAAAAAATATATATCGATGAATCCCTAAAAATGATTTTTGGCTTTACAGTTAGGTCATATTGGTTATTTGTTCTCTATCAGTTTTTAAACATCATTGAGTTTATGGTCTTCCAAACGTTTAGATTTTATCTGCACTGAAGAGACATAAGTTGTCGAAATGCGCATATGCAGAATTTAAATTCACAGTAACTTCGGTATTGAGTCATTTGTATTCTCAACTCTTTTTAATCAATAATGCTTATCAATAATTGTACAAGTCATACTTCTACATGGTTCTTTTATATTTTTTTCTTCTTTTTGTTTTATCATTCTATATATCTTGTTGTATCATTTTATATATCTTTTAATAGATACTATTTTTGTCGAGTTTGGAGGTCGCGTGTTTCAACAGACAATCGGGATTCCCATGGGAACTAACTGCGCGCCGCTTTTAGCTAGTCTCTTTCTTTTCTCGTATGAGACCAAGTTTTTACAAGGGCTAACACAGAAAAAACAAAAACATTTAAATCAGACAGAATAAAAAGGTATGTATAGCTGTCGTGCATGGAGAACAACAAAAAATAAAAATATGAATTAAAACTAAAATCTAAAACTAAAAACATTTAGCCCAGTCCTTTAATTTCAGCTTCCGCTACATAGACCAGGTACTTTCTCTTAATAATCCAAAATTCAAGGAATATTTACACCAGATCTATCACCGTGAGCTTGAAATTAAAGAGACTACTGACACACCTACTTCAGTATCGTACTTAGATCTGTTTATATACATTGATGAAGATGGACGTTTGAAATCTAAGCTATATGACAAACGTGATGATTTTAAATTTCCAATTGTGAATTTTCCCTTTCTGAGCAGCAGTATACCTACCTCTCCAGCCTATGGAGTGTACATTTCACAGTTGATTCGTTATGTCGCGCATGCAGTTTATACAGCGATTTTTTAATAGAGCAAAAGCACTGTCCCAAAAGTTGCTTAGTCAGAGATTTGTTCACGTCTTCACGGATTTGACATAGCCGGTTTTGACTCAACCTGCATTGACTCACTGATAGTGTGACGGGTGCTGCTAGTGGAGCAGGACATGCTTACCGTTCCGGAGCACCTAATGTCACTCCCGGTTTTCATGAAGTTCACACAATGAATGCCTTAGTTTTTAATGTCTTCTTTTTATTTCCGTGCTTGTAGCTGTCTCACGTCTTTGTTTTGTCGTTGTTTTTCTCTGTTGCCGTTTTTGCCATGTCTTCGGATTTAAATTGTTGTAGTCTTCGCTTCCCTAGTTCCTTCTGTGTTCTACTGCCGTTGTTTCTTGTCATGTTGAATTGTCTTTATGATGCCTACGTATTACCGTGTTTTTTTTCTTTTTCTTTTTTGAATTTCGGTTTTCTGGTTCTTTATATTCATTTGCTGATATTTTTGTTAATTGTACAGTTTAATTAGAAGTTTTCTTTCTTAACTCTTAATAAAACTATGTTGCTGTGATTACACCTGACGGATCAAAGATGAAATGTCAAATAAATCTCTTGAATATTACGCAATCTTTCACATGGGCTGTAATCCATTCATTTAAATACTCTGATGCTGTTATTTAGAATTCTTCATCAATTAACTCCATTTAATCATTAATGTCGCTTAATGTCCAAATGCAAATCCTGGGATAATGTGGCATGTGGGAATGAATTCTTTCAAACACACTGGTAAGTAGTTCCACAGTCGACAATTTGTTATTAACAACGATGTGACTGGAGGCAGTCTTCAATATAGTTATTATTCATTTGGTCTTCTATGAATTAAATAATTTTTGATTAGCGCCCCGATAAGGGAACATCTGCAATTACAAATTTTATCTAAGCGAAGAGCAAAAGGGGGAAATTCCAAATCACACATCCAAAATCACTGCAATGTAAAACAAAAGGAAAAACATTACAAAAACAAAAGAAACAAAATGAACAAGAAAGCCGTAAGAATGAATAAGGGAGCAGTACCCATATTTTTCCAACGTCACTAAAGTAAACAGTGGGGTGAAACCATCCCCGACTGTAGGAATTTGTTTTTCTTTGCAAATATGGATAGCTATATACCAAAACAATGCTCTTGATGTGGACTTTACTTTAAAATAAAAATAAATATGATATCAAATTCTACAAGTGGAAACAATGGTATACAAACATTAACAAATAACTGTTCTCAGTGCTTCAAAAATACCAAAACAAACCATTTTCAGCCATTCAAAAAATTTTCCGTGAATATATGTGGTTCAAACTTTGTATCCCTCTAAAGGACAGAACATGAGCATTCTAAAAATTGGACTTTGAATGGGGGTTGATCGGCTCCGAAGAAAGTTATTTTTCCTCAAAGTACAGGTTGAAAAATGTGCGCTTATCACAGGATGCAAATATGGAGTAGTCTCCCCTTCATTGTTTACTTTTAAAGTAATCCAAATTAATTCTAAATTTTTATTTGTATCATTTGAAATTAAAGATAGGCATGATACCTAGCAAATGAGAATATAAAACTTAATTTTTATCTGTTAAAACTGATAAATAATATAGTAAAACCTAAAACCAGGAGTTCACACTCCGATAAGAACCATAGTAAAATTTACGAAACTGTGGCCTGCTCACTAAACTAATAAAATACCGTTAATTTCTTTGCCGCATTTAAAAATTTCGACAACTTATTCCTCTTCAGTGCAGATCAAACTTAAACATTGGGAACACCATACATTGAACAGTTGTAAGTGAGAACCAAAGCGTTAGTTGAACGAACGAACAATTCATTGACAAAGGCAACATCGGAAACACTAAGAAACAAGTACACACGGGACAAAAAAGAAAAATCAAGACACACATACAGATGTACAAGACGGACCCAATAAAAATCATGGGTAAGATCAGGTGTAGCGGTAGAGTAAGCATCTCTTGCTTCTAATAAGACACCAGCCGTGTTGAACATGTCAACTCCGGTAGTAAAGTCAAACTCAGTGGAGGAAAAACGAACTTTAGTTGTAAATGGAAAGATCTGTTGTCATCCGGGGAAACAGATATCCCACAGCGATCCACAAGATCATGATGTCGACTATAAAACTTTTGTAGTGATGACCTCAAATTATGGGCAACATACCCCTGCTTAAGTAGTATATTCATAAGTAGCCGAGCTCTATCAAGGAAATCACTGTATCGACCTCAAACCCTTGAGAAGCAAATGAGTTGTGAGATGTTTACTCCATATGCTGGTGCTTTTGGAATGTTGCAACAAAAAAAAGGGAAGTTGACTATTGGAAACTTGAAGCCATCTTGTTTGTCATACAGTCCAGTGTGTGGTGTACCTCTGCGGTCAATTTCAAAGACCGAGGCCGATTTGGAAGTTTCTGTAGCATCTTTAATTTCGAGCTCTTTTGGATAGCTAAGATAAAGAAATCACCAATGCGAGGGTTGTTTAGTGATAAAATATCTTCTATTTAGCAGAAGCTGAGATTAAAGGACTATCTTTATTTTAAAGAAATCGTTCAATAAGAGCGGAGAAACAGATCTGCTAAGTTAGGTGCACAGTTTTTGCCTATTGGAATTCCGATGGTCTGTTGAAAAACAAGTCCTCGAAACTGGAAAAATATATTGTCGATCAGACACTTTAACATTTTAATCACTTCTTCCACTGTGTATTTTTTTCTGTGACTTTTAGTATTATTTTACAAAGTATGCTTGTTCTCTGCCTATAACAATGTACTCATATCTGCATTCGCCGTTCTCACGGGAGAAACATCTATGAATTATATCTTTCATATTTCATCATTCAGCTGTCCATTAGGAATTGTAGTATAAAGTGTGGAGAAGTCAAAAGTTTTAATGCTGTTACAATGTGATAATGATCTTGATTTTAGGATTTCAAGCAGATCTTTAGACCTTTCAATATCAACATTTCATTTACACCACTTCTTGAAAAGCTAGTATCACAGTATTTTTGAACGCCCTCTGTATGGCTGTTAAGATAGACGTTGACAACCTAGAAAAAGGTTTTGTAGAACATTGAGCAGATCCAGCGATGTACCGTTGTTTGTATGGGCATTTGTGTGATTTTCGGTAACCAGTACAAGGAAGGGAGATCAGTGTCTTCACCTTTGGTTGTTATCCCAAAGGAAAGCAAAACATATTTCAGGTTCTGTAATATCTCTTCCTTAGACATAGTAGCTGTGTAGGTTGGATTGTCCTGGGTGTCACCAATGCCTAGTTCTTTCTTTAATCATTCGATGTAATGATTTTTACACATGAAAATGATGTTATTAGGGGCTTTATCTGCCGGAACAACAACACATTTGTCATGAATGGAGGAAAAGTATGTGGAAAAACCTGCATTTTGGAAAATTGTTGATGCTTTAGTTCTCATTGACCCTCGTAGCTGACTAATTCGTTTTAAATTCATAGACCTCACAGCTGTAAGCCAGTCCGAAAGAGAATTAAGGCTTCATCTTGTTCGCGTTTAATCTATTTTCTGGCGTGATGCATGAACAAGGAGTTTAAAATTTTACACCCCGCTGATGGATCGTGGTTCACGAAATTTTGGCCTTTTGCAAGGATATCACAGAGAGACTGGTTTTTGATGAAATTGAAGTCTCCCGTTATGACGTGACCACAGGGACTATATATGTAAGGTGAATTTAAACACGAACAATCGGGTGATTAGACTTGAGAATGTCGGTGGTGAGGCTCTGCAATACACGTTCATGCTTGAAAATTTTAGATTTTATCTGTGAAGTAAAGTTATATGAGATGATTAGAACTGACGTGTCTTTACAATATGGAGGTATTTTTTTAACATTTTTTTGTGGTGCAGTATATTGACAAGGTTGATGGTATCCAAACCCTTATAAGCAAATTCTATTGGTGGGAACGAATGGTGTTCTTCTACATTTGCGTCTTCTTTGACAGGTAGGAATACTCTGTGTTGACCAATATCAAATATAACTGCATCTTACTTGTAAATAGATGAGTATGGGTCAATAACAGAATTTTCTAAAGTGGTAACGAGTACAGTTTGGTGCGATTGCGATGCAGTCCTAGAGGTTTGCAAACAAAAGGAAGTAATCTTTTTATAGATACATCATGAAAACTTGGCGATGTCCATGACTTCGTTTAGGTATAGGATTGTTGTCAAAGTACGCATGGCATTTATATCGTTTAATTTAGTGCTAGATAAATTACCTATACTATCAATTTGGTGATGCAACCATGCAGTTCCTAATTTACGTATCCAGTATTCTTCTTTTTGTCTACGAAGAGATGAGCTTGTGTAAGGTTGGTACAAGGGTTGTAAATTTTTTTCTAAAATGCAAACTTTCATGGAGAGAATGGAATGATCATGTTGATTAAAATGTTGGTAAATGGTAGTCAATTTCATTTTGTTGATTCCTGATCTATGTCAATTCATGCGTTCGTTAAGTCTTCCTTTTTTCTCCTACATACATAAGGCCACATAAATGGCATTCTATACTGTACACAAGGTTTTACAATTAAATACGTCTTTTATGTCAAATTATTAGTGAAGAACGTATCTGTAATCACCCATAAGCGCATGTTTTACAGTTTTTGATCCTACATTTCGAGATTGTACAATGTTGTTCATCATCATTAAAATTAGATATGTCTTGCTGCTTAATAGAGCATGGGTGAACTTGTGGCTTGAGACCAGAATTTCTATACTGGAAACGTGGGTCATTTGATGCTAAATATGAGGTTGTAGTATTGACGATTTTTTTATGGACACCTGCCTTACAAAATGACACCTTGTCCATGAAATCATCAGCTTTAGACTTTTTTTACACGAGGCGACGCCCAAGACAGTATGGTCTTGTTGGTTCTCAATTTCAAGCTTAAATAGTAAAATAAGCTACTGAGTTGAAGATCCCCTTGGGGACAAATTGTCCACCATTCGACATCGACTCAGTGGTGATAAAGTAAGTGAAGTCTGAATGACACCAAATAACCATTTTTTTCTAAATGAAAGTCAAAACAAGCTATGGACAGAGCTATGCAAGAGGGATATACTCATTAGTTTTGTTTTTGACCTCTGTGTTATTCTTTTTTAGACTGACGATTCCGTTCTTATATTTTATATAGCAAGTTTCCAAATGACATACACTGTGTGGGTCAGCACCGAAGTACTTACTATTGGCTTGGTTAACACCCTCGGGAACTAACAGAAAAATATGAAGGGATATGGAGCGAATGCATATGTGACAAAAACGCACAAGACACACAGATAACTTTTGTCTATCAAGGAGGGGGCTTCTATCCCACCGTGCGCGGTCCCAGCTTATGAATAGGCCCGCAGCATCCGCATCCTCTGAGCTTGGAGTATGAATCTTCCTAACAGAGGCCCGGCACCTCGATCGGTTTTCAGGAGCTCCGGCTACAGAGCTGCCGGGTGCGTCCCCAGTTGGTGGATCTGAGAATGCCCTGTCTATGCGGGGTAGTCAGGTCATAATACGGAAAGCCTGACCGCGAACAATTGTATCCAAACTGTCTGGAGAAACGCCATGCTCTAAGCAGTATAAAGACCCATTCTATATTTCTCTAAAGAGAGCAGACGCACCGGGTGTCGTATGGAAGGCTAAATTTCCTGCCCCTACCCATTTCTCCCATTTTCCAGTGGCAATCAAAAGTCGTCACCCCGGTTGTACCTTCCACCTTTATTTCTTTCGTCTTTTACTTGCAAATTTTTGCATTGATTAACTTGTTCTCGTCCTGATATAGCTGAAATATTGCTCATTGGACGTTAAACTCTAAATAATTAATTAATCTATCTATTCCTGCCTACATCTTGATGTCGCCTGAGGGTCTTCAACCAGAGGTGAACAATATTCACCCCCTAAAGCGAGATCAAGAAGGCCCCTAGCGTGCACTTAAGCGGTATTCCTGACAAAAATGTTGAGCAACATCGAACGCTGCTAAAATATGCCATTGAAGCAACACATTACGGGAGCGGTCAGTGAGAAAAAGGTAAAACCGGGCAATGTCTGCCTACAAATATTTGTCATTAAGTAGCCCGACGAAAGACAAAAATAAGGACAAAAACAACATCGATAGACAACACGGGGTACATCGAAATAGATGTATAGGCAAACCTTGCAGTGTAAAGTAGGTTGAAAAAGGCAGAAATAATTGTGTGTACAGATTATAACATTTTAGTAAAGGCAATAAAAATATTGAACAGCCAAATTTAAAAAAAATAAATAAATTAGTAAACGTATGAGAAATTCTCAGATGAACAGACACGCCATAATTGTAATATTATAAGAACATACACCTGAAGCACGGGGAGACTTTCTACGGACTCCTATGGACTCCTCTACCAGCAGAGGTATCGTCCAAGTCTCTACAAATACATAGTTAAACCAAATATAAAAATACATAAGTTACTGTAAATATGGATACAACCGATGTCTCTTCAGTGCAGATAAATCAAAACAAGTGGAGGATAAAATCCATAATGATAAATAGATATAACAATCTTAAGTAAAAACCAAAACAGGTATAAACCCACATTTACCCACATGATCTGAAATTAAATACAGCTAGCATTGACTAAAAATACTGCCCTTGACTGGATCTAACTATCATTATTGATTCTGGTAAAATAAAATCTAAACTATATAATAAAAGGGATTATTTGATTTCACTATCACTAATTTCCTTTTCCTTGAAGGCGACATTCCTCTTGCTCCATCCTACGGGGTGTATAGTTCTCAACTAGTACGATTCGCACGCGTTTGTTCTACTCTTGGCGATTTTTTTTATTTCTTTATTTCTAATTTTGCCTGTTACATTTCTACGGAAGCCCATAGAGGACCTCTAAAGAACATGAATAAAAAAAAATATATATCGTTATCTCGATATATAAATCGTTATATCGATATAATTATATCGTTATCTCAATATAAATAAATCGTTATCTCGATATAATTATATCGTTATCACGATATAATATTGATATCGTTATCTCGATATATTTATTTCGTTATATCGATATAATTATTTCGTTATCTCGATATAAATATATCGTTATAACGAAAAAATATATGGTTATAACGATATTTTTATTGTGATATATTTCAAGAGAAATTACAATTGTATGAAAACCTATACGCGTTACATTCGAATTTTAATTTAGTTAAACATGATGAATTGATTTATATGATAGTTAATTGTCAGCTAATGCTAGGTTTACAATGCAGATCAGATCAACTTGATCAAGTCGAACATGCTGTTTTATACCGATCAACGTCATAAAATCCATTGATCGAGCTAACTCATGACGTCCATTCGACATTTACCCGATTGAACACGACCAACAGTCGGCCATTTTCGATCTCTTAACGATTCACGTACGACGTATGCTCGACTCTTAATCGACCAACCAGACTCCTAAGCCGATTAGACCAAACTTGTTACGATTGCCCATTTTCAAAATATATAGAATCTGCCATATCTTCAGCTAATACAAAATGACAGCTAAAAGAGGCATAAAGTTTAACATTGTATCCGAAGGACCAATATAATCAAATTGGTCAAAATATTCCTTTCGTTGTTCCCTTTCAAAAAAGTATTTATCTTATCTGCATGCAATACAAGATGGATGACAACGGACAACATAATATGTCATTCGACCCTCCTAGTATATTCATTCAAAGATCTTCTACTCTGAAACGTCTTTGCCAATTCGCCAAAATTGAAATCAATAGTCCTTGGCTTGTCTTAACTTGAGATAATATCCGGCAGATTCTCATCATATCAAAGATGGTCATCACCCAAAAGGAATATTTTTATCCCCACCACAAGACGAAATGTTGAGTCATATTACAAAAATAAATAATGACATAATGTGAAGTAAACGAACACGAGTCAAAGTCTCTACAATACATCATGGTAAAATCAAATAATGGAACATGTTTTTATTGTTGTTCTTCATTACCACAGACGGAAATAATCTGACCAGTTTGTGTTTCAATAAAAAATCCTAATGAACGAATTAATAATATGATAAATATTAAAGACAAAAACCTGCGTCATCTCAATTCTAAACCCCGAAATACAAAGTGGTGAGATATTCTGTTCACCTTTAGCACGTGTACCAAGTCCGGCTATCCCGAGTTCCTATCGTTGTGCATGTTTGTCTTTTGTCATTTTATTGTTTTTCTTGTGCGGTTCCCTGTGACTGATTGCGGTTTTCGGTCATTGAAGGTGTTTATCTGTTATCAATTCTACATTAAAAATCCTGTTTAAAAAAATCAAGAGTAACGCGAATACTTTTCCATACAATCGTAATTTTTCTTGAAAAAACAAAAATAATTACATGGTTATAAGGATATAATTTTTACGAGATAACGAAAAATTTATATCGAGATAACGAAATAATTATATCGAAATAACGAAATAATTATATCGAGATAACGAAATAACAATTTATCGAGATAACGATATAAATATATCGTTATAACGATATAAATAATTCGAGATAACGATTTAATTATATCGAGATAACGATATATATATCGAGATAACGATATATATATTTTTTTATTTTTGTTCTATATAGGTCCCCTATGGGCTTCCGTACATTTCTGTCATTGACAGGGTCCATGTTATAAAATACACTTTAACATACACAAATAATAACAATAATTACCATTATTAAAATAATTACTACTACATAATTTTCAATATACTTTTCCAAAATTACACAAAAGCAACTACCAAAATTATTTATGAACCAATAATAACTAATATATCTTTGATATAATTATCTATGTTATGTTTGGATTTATTCTTTATCTTTAGTTCTACATTAAGATTAGCCTTTAATTCTTAAAAAAAAACTTACATTAATATTTTCGAATTTTATTTTACACCTAAATTTCCAAATAGCCCATTTTGCAATTATAATAATAATATTTGTCAACAACAACCCCTTCTTCGAACCCTCATAAAAAACAAGTATCATATTTTTTTTCTTGAAGTGAAAAATTTTCAGTTATATCTACTTGTGAAAAAATTTTATTGATAAATAAAACCAAAGGATACACAATTTTACAATTAAAAAAAGGTGATCTTGTGTTTCAAAATGTTGTTTACAATAATGACATTTACCTTCACAATTTGACAATCTAATTCTATATAACTTATATTCTGTATAAATAATATTATGTATTGACCTCCAATGAAATTCAGCTATTTTATTTTCAATATTATATTTCTGTATATTATCATTTATATTATCATCGTTATCATTTTCCCATTTCGTTTGGGACTTAGGAGTAACATTTTTATTCATTATTTTTTGTATTACCTTTAGTTTAAGATTTTTGACAGAAATAGGTGATCCTGAGTTATTAAATAAATGAATTCCAGATAATAAAACTCTATGTTTTTCATTTACAGAATGTACTGTAATTCCCTTTAATTCATTAATATAGTTTACTGGTATAGCGGCTTTTATCTCGGAGTATTCAGAAATGCAATTTCTTCTATCAATCAAAGAACTGTATATATCGTTACAAGATTTAAAATTCTTATTTTCAGAATCCCATACATCTCGCAAAGAAGTAATTTAACTTCTTAAAAAGGATACAAAAATAAAGGATGACCCCTGAATTTTATTTCATCATTACAAGATATATGCGTGTCAAGGTTTCCTCAACCGAATTTGGTTTGTATTTTTCTCTTAATTCAGCAAAAGCACCTACCATCATTTGATAAAAAGGTGACATATAACGTAAATTAAGAGAGCTCAAGTTAGAACAATTACAAATAAAATAAACTTTTTCCGTTAGATTATCCAATTTTTTAAGCCAGTATTGCCCCAAGGTGTTCCATGCTTTAGTTTCTGAATGCATGATTTTGTAAATAGATTTAACGTATCTACTTTTCGCAAAATTGAATATATTCACCATATCTATCCCCCCTTTATCTCTATCTAGGCAGCATACATTTCTCTCTAATAAGTTAACTTTATTATCCCAAATAAATCCCCAAATTAAAGAGTGAATTTCTTTTAAATACACCTCAGTTATGCCTCGAATGTCAATTTCGTAACCAATCATTGATATGATTAACATTTTAACGACCAGAACCTCCCTTTAAAGGAGAGGTTTCGTGTTTTCCAGACTTGTAAACACGATTTAATTCTTTGTATTTTACTTTTCCAAATTGCTTCATTGTCAATTTCATACCCATGGTGAATACCCAGTGTTTTGAAATTAGTTTTAATCCATTTGATCTTTTTGAATATCGGTTTTTGCCCTTTAATCTCCCAATAAAAAGACCTTTCGTTTTGTCATAATTTATAAACTCCTGTATTAAATATTTTACGAAAGGACATGGAGTAAATGAACATGAGACCGTAACACATATGTTAACTGCAACTGCAATAATTTTAATGAGCTTGGAGAAGCCGATTTGCTTTACCAATATTCCGTCCTTTAACAAAACCCTTCTGATCGGAATGAATAATTTTTGGTAAAATATTTTTTGTTGACCAGACATGATTTTGGCGATTTCAATGAACGTAACCTTTCTATCACAGCAAAACTTTTGCAACAAGGTTACAGATTTCATAAGTTGTTGAACACTTTTAAGAAGTTTTATAAAAAATATGAACATTTGATATCTAAATATGTAGTTAAGATTGCATGCAGACAAGATATACTAGTTTAAATGGGGAACATTCAAGGACTACTTTGACTAATGTTCGCTGCGTTTGGTCCAGTAAAAATCCTTCTGATAAAATTTTAACTTTGTCCCCATTTGGCGGTCATCTCGTATTAGCTGACGATATGGCAGACACTGTTTTGAAAAAGGACCGTCCAGGCCATTGGCAATCGTAACAAGTTTGGTCTAATTGGCTCACGGATATCAGAGGTAACGTTTGAATGAGCTTTCTCATAAGATCCAATTTAAAACTTTATTCCAAATTGTCGGTCATATTTGATCAGAGGCGAACATGGCGTTTTCTTTTCACATTGAACCAATCGGGGCCTTTCATGACTCGGCGGTTTCTGGGTAGTATATAATTTAATGCAAAAATCATGGAGAACTGACACAAAATAATGAAAAAAGTTCAAAATCATGGAGAATGGACACAAAAAAATGAAAAAGCTCAACCTGGCTATATCAGAGTTGTAGAAAAGAATATCAGATTGTTCCTGCTGCTAGTAGAATTAAAGTATGACGTGCAGAGGGCTTAAATTCAATCGACCAGCCATACTAACAGAATTTGAAATTGAAACAACGGCAGTAAATACCGAAGGAACAAAGGGGCGAAATCCACAAAAATCGAAGTCCAAAGACAGAGCAAAAACTATAACACAGATAACAATGACGTTAGACAGACACAAAGCACAGAACCAGAAATTACAACGTTCAGAACATCCAAGATGTGCCCAATATACACTCCAGAAACAGATTCTCTAAATACATGAATTCAAGAATAAAATATTGATTCTTCTGAACAAGTTGGTACTCTTATCACAAGATATGATTCAAGCTAAATGATATCAGAAAATGCGATTTTTAACATTTGCAACAAGAACTAGAAGATAAAAAATCTTTAAGATTTGCACCGGGCAAATAAAATATCCAACGGGCAGCCGCTCGCCATTTTCAATTTCTTAAAACCGGATTTTCTACAGAAAGTCCGTTTCAAGCTATACAATGAACTAACTATCACTACTGTAAGAATACCCATTAATGTACCATGAAATATACCCATTAAATTATGTCTATCAATTATGTTTACATTTAATGGTATAATTTTAATGGCTTTGTCCATTAAATCAATTTTCTTTACCATTAAAAAGTTTAATATTAACCATTAAAAAAGGCATGAACTGGAAATTGTGGCCGTTAATTGTGACTATTAATTTTTTCATTAATGGGCATGACTTATTAGGTAATGGCCATTAAATTAAATGGATGTAATGGCCATTATTTTTTCTTAGATAGGGGTTAATGGACATAAATTTAGATAATAGTAATTGAACAAAGTGTACACAAGAGGTATTATCTCATGTACAAGTACACCATATCTAAGAAAAATAAAGAGCATACATCTCAACCACGGGGATTTTTTTTAACAACTCCACACTGCAATAAAAGACAAACTCCTGTATTAAATATTTTACGAAAGGATATGGAGTAAATGAACATGAGACCGTAACACATATGTTAACTCCAACTGCAATAATTTCAATGAGCTTGGAGAAGCCGATATGTTTTACCAATATTCCGTCCTTTAACAAAACCCTTCTGATCGGAATGAATAATTTTTGGTAAAATATTTTTTGTTGACCAGACATGATTTTGGCGATTTCAATGAACGTAACCTTTCTATCACAGCAAAACTTTTGCAACAAGGTTACAGATTTCATAAGTCGATGAACACTTTTAAGAAGTTTTATAAAAAAAATATGAACATTTGATATCTAAATATGGAGTTAAGATTGCATGCAGACAAGATATACTAGTTTAAATGGAGAACATTCAAGGGCTACTTTGACTAATTTTCGCTGCGTTTGGTCCAGTAAAAATCCTTCTGATAAAATTTTAACTTTGTCCCCATTTGGCGGTCATCTCGTATGAGCTGACGATATGGCAGACACTGTTTTGAAAAAGGACCGTCCATGCCATTGGCAATCGTAACAAGTTTGGTCTAATTGGCTCACGGATATCAGAGGTAACGTTTGAATGAGCTTTCTCATAA